>VUQS01031767.1:0-10532 GCA_015108495.1 Heterochromis multidens | reverse complement strand
AAACAATGTCACTGATAAACAGGAGTCATTTCCTTCCACGGTGGAACATCATGAGGCTCCACCTCCAACACTGACAGAGGGTGATGCAACTGGGTGAAATGGCTGAATATCAAGATGCAGCAGTAACCTAGCAACAGAGGTTGGGGGCTGAGTGTGTGTGTGCATGTATATGTGCTGTATCCCTTCTTTGTTGTCCTTTCTTAAGGAGGAGCAGGAAGTGACAGAGCAAAGAATGAATGGATCAGACACTTCTCCTCTTAAGTCCTTTCTTAAATCATGAGCATATTACTTACATTTATTGTACTTTATTTATTTCTGAAAGTGAAATACAGCGACTAAGGCATTAGATTGGGAAGCAGAAAAGATGAAGGAATTAAAGAAGCAAAAGCTAAAAAAATGAGATAAGAAACACAATGAAAACAGAGCAACAATAGAGTAAGGAAGGAAGAACTTAAGGAAGGTAGAAAACTGGAAACTTCAGACTGAAAAATAAACAAAAGGTGAGAAAGAATGAAAGGTGGAAGAAAGGAAGAACAAAAAGAAAAAGAAAACCAATAAAAAGATACTATGGTGGGAATAATATGCTCAAATGAACTGGACATTAAGTAGATTATAATAGTAAACCACATAAAACCTCTTCAAAAGCAGAGAAAATAACTCAATTAAACAATGGAAGCTTCAACAGTGAATATCTGGAACAATATGTATATAACTTTGCATTAGATCATTTTCTAACACTGATGACATTGGTCAAATAACATGACAAGAGCAAATCTTCACCACATGTCAATCACTTTTGTGTTTCCTATGAATACAGTTGCGTTGAAACCTAACTAGGTTGTTTTGTGCACTACTTGATTGATATGTTCGGTTACACGTGAGATGCATGCCTAAAAAACTTTTTTATATGGACAAGGTATTAAAAATGAACCATCTTACCTTTGTGTGCATTTAGCAGTGAAAAGTAGGCAGCTCATTTAGTGTGATTTTAGTATGACATTACTGCGTGTACATTATTCTACATTCTTGATCCTATTATTATTTAGCCATTATATACATGGTTATACACTCAGTTAGGTCCATAAATGTTTGAATAATGACATAATTTTTGTCATTTTGCCTCTGTACACCACCCCAGTGTGTGTGTGTGTTTCAGTTATAATCCACCCGTGTATTATAAATCAAACAATCAAGATTTGACTGATTTTTTTTATTGCATTAATCAGTTTTATTTTATATTCACCCATTTTCGGAAGCTCACAAATAACCGGACAAACTAACATTACTTTATTTAACTACTATAACTAATATCGATCATGCAATCCAATCAGTTTTACAGGATTTGGCTGAATCTGAGCAGAGTATAGCCCTGTATACTTCTGCTACTTCTATCAGCAGTCACATCATCAATCACATCATCAAGAAACACTAGTGGCCCAGTTCCACAGCAATACAACACCATAACATTGCCTCCACCATGTTTGACAGATGATGTGCTATGAATCGAGCTCCTCCTTTCCTCGAGCTCCTCCTTTCCTTCTCTTTACTTCTATCTTCCCATCATTTTGGTTCATGTTAATATTGGTTTCAATTGACCACAGATGATTTTTTCAGAACTGGTCAGGCTCTTTAAGATATTTTTGGCAAAGTCTAATCTATCCTTCCTGTTTTTGAGTGTAACCTGTTTGCACCTTGTTATAAATCATCTGTATTCACATTCATGAAGGTGTCTCTTCATTGTAGACTTAGATAATGATATGCCTACCTCCTCAAGAGTGTTCTTGACTTGGCTAGATGTTGTGATTGGGTTTTTCTTAACCAAGGAAACAATTCTGCAATCATCCACTTCAGTTGTCTTCTGTGATTTTCCAGTCCTTTTGCTTTTCCTGAGCTGGCCAGTGCGTTCATTCTTTTTAAGAATGTACCAGATTGTTGATTTGGCCACTCATTTCTCTGGACCTCATATTGAGAGTTTCAGTAAACAGCAAAGTTCAACACTTGTTTTAAATCGGAGGCAAAATTACAAAAATTGTGCCATTGTCCAAATACTTATTACTTTTGCATTATACATAAACAAATGTTAATGCTCATATATAATACTTCCCTGTACTTTACATTAAACCTAAGTGCATCACTTGTATAAATGAAGCTCGATAAACAATTAAAATCCCTAACTACACTCTGAATAAAGCACAAAACCCACAGTGCAACTCCAAGCCTGTTGTGGCCTTACCAGCACAGTTTTGTGGCTGTACTACAAGTTAGGTTTGAGTTTTGTGGGAGCCAGTGGGGCCTGAGATTCCATATGAGATCTGAGCTCCTATAAAAGCAGTAAAATCGTTCATTTGTGGGTGCTGCTATAGTTTCAGCAAACAATTTTCTATGTAATCCTGATGTTTTTCACACTATATATATAAATCTCTTCAGACTACGATTACTAATACTAGTACGCAATTATTTTTCATCTAATCCTACAGGCAGAGGTGGCAAAAGTATCGACATTCTTTACTTAAGTAGAAGTACAGATACTTGCATTAAAAAATACTCCATTAAAAGTACTGATTCAACTTCTTTACTCAAGTAAAAGTGAAAAAGTACAGTCTCTGAAATGTACTCAAAGTAAGAAAGTAAAAAGTAGCTCTCTGAAGGACATTTCTACCAGCTGTTTTTCTGCAAAGCTAAATGAACCTTGTGCTATATTAATAATAAAATAATATTAGTACATGGGAATACAAACTTTTTTTAACTTTACCTCCGCACCTAAACAGAAAAATTAGTATAGTAAGGGGTTAAAGTGGGATTCAACAGGTGGGAGAACCCTAAGATTGGTTGTAGTGGCTCAGCATGAGAAAAAGGGCCACAACTCACAATAATTTCTATTGTGAGCTTGTAGGATGGCTACAGATGCGGTGGAGGAAGCACACTTGGAGGCAAGAATTCTCTTCACCCGATGTGCAATTTGTGCAAAATGCTGATAGAAGGCAGCTCGAGTCGATGGTATGAACAACCATAAACCATAAACAACCGCAAAACTATACAAAAACAAACTAAAAACTGTTCAAAAAGAAGCTTAGGAAAATCAACTCAAACAAAAAACTAAAGGCTAGGACCATGGCTATTGGGCAACACTTTAGTCCTACAGTCTTGTAATGTCTTTACACTAGACATTATAAACAGTATTGAATTCTGTAAATGAATCTAAGCATCATCAGTTTAAATTCAAATTAATCTGTGCTACACTTGAGCCTTGTAGCCTAACACTGACTATGAATACCACAAGCCACTGTGCACCAGTCCAACACAGTCCTTCACTGTAAATTCATCACAGTATGACAAGCTAGTGTGTTTATCCTGCACTAATCCTGAATATTTTCATGCAACCTTTGAACAGCATTAAGTTAGTATACCCCAGTTTGTTTTTTGCAGGACATATTACAATTTGAAGAAACATAGCTTCACATCATATACAGATCCAATATCTGATTTAAAAAATGAGGAAGGTACATGTAAGCTTTAAATTTCCAGTTCATCAACTGTCACAGACCAGCTCTTACTTTTAAATATAATCCCTCTTCTTCCTCTGCTGTCCTGTCTTTCTTACATCTTTCTTCATTTCTGAGTGAAGTTATCTGATAGAAACATTGCATTTGAAGTTACCTGCCACTTAAAAAAACATTACTCCCTTTATGCTCACTCCTCTTCTGTAACACTAGCTAGATGCTGAAGTACAGCAGCCACAACTTACGTACATCTGCACAAAAAACACTGTTCTGGTTTGTTCCAGCCCACTTTAACTCCTGAATATAGCGCCATAAATTATATGTTTTTGCCTCTTTCATCTCTTTATATGCGATAAGCCCTGGTGATAGATACACAAATAGGATTGGTAAATGGACTGATTCTTATATAGCACTTTTCTACTCTCCCGGAGCACTCAAAGCACTTTATAAAACATGCCTCATTCACCCAAGCACTTTTTCTATGCTTAAGTACTTTCTATCTAACATTCACACTCTGATGGATGCATCAGAGAGCAACTTGGGGTTAGTATCTTGCCTAAGGATATTTGGCATGCAGACTGGAACTGGGATCGAACCACCAACCTTCCAATTAGTAGATCAGTAGACTTGCTCTACCTCCTGAGCTACAGCCAGTCTTTTATGTGTTATTGTTCCTTCCATTTAAGTTCAAATCAGTTTGATGTTTGAAGGCGCACGGTGATAGGAAATAAAGACTTCCCCCAGATGTGTTAAACCTAAAGTAAAGAGCCTGTTTTGAAAATGTAAGGAGTTTAAAGTACAGATATTTTGTTAAAACGTAGGGAGTAAAAGTAAAAATAAATAATAACTAAAAATAAATATTCAAGTAAAGTACAGAAAATTCTACTTAAGTACAATAACAAAGTATTTGTACTTCGTTATTTCCCACCTCTGCCTACAGGTTACTTGCATCTGTAGTATGTGATGCACTACTACTGCCAGAAAGTGGTGGTAAAGTGGTGGTTTACTGACTATCATTAAACAACAAACATAGTAGAACACACTACTTACTACTGGGCATGAGACCTATAAAATGTGTGAGATGCAGTGAGATTAGATGGTACTGTAGAAACAGGGGAAACATTACTACAGCTGTCAAAAAGTCTCATGTGGAACTCTTTCAAATACTAAACAAAAACAGTTCATACTGCGACGTTTCATAAATTGCTATCTTCAAATAGCTGAACAGTTTAAAGTGACATCATGACATTTTTCTGCCTTCTGAGAGGACACAAATGTAAACCAAACTGGTTGAAGGCTCTGCATGTATCAGCCAACATTTTTAATGTACTGTATGTATTTCTGCCTCCTTAGTTTAACCTCAAGAACAGCAAAAAGAAAGTTTTGGGCGGATATAGACCTGCAACATAAGACACTCAGAAAAATCTAGCACAATAGCTTCTTTTGACATTTGATTAACAAATCATATTAAAGCATAATTATTAACTAACAAAAAATCATGGTGGAAATATGAGAAGATCAAAGTGCAAAAATATGCTACTCCCCAGCCGGCACCTTTTGTTAACAACACACAAATACGCCCATGAAAATGACGGAAACTATAGATTCAATGGTTCATAGTCAAGCTAATTTGCAGACACAACAGCCAGCTGCTGCCACAACATGGCAGTAATTTAAAAGATGAATGCAACAGAATACTGTTCTGAGATGTAAGGAGAGAGATTGCTTTTACTTTGGTATGCTTCAGTCAATGTCTATTCTCTGGGCAAGCACTGCTTGCCTTGCTTGTACTGACCACATACCCTTGATTTATTGTTAAACATAGTGAATCGTTAATCATAAAGTCTCTTCTTGTTGTCAATCTAGAATACACACAAAAGAACAACCAAATTAAAAAAAAAAAAACCAAAACAAAAAAAACAGGGCAATCACTAATAAAACTATCCCAAAGACCTAGAAGTGGCAAATGCAATTTCTGATTCTCTCCTCTCACCACCAGTGCACGTATGCAGCTCCTCACCTAACCGACACACCCACAGGTGTAACCCGATGACTCTGCCTATGGAGTCACACATGTACACACATACCTAAACCTCATCTTTTCACATGCATTCATACTCATGAATTAAAATAGTGAAAGGATATAAATTAAGATTTGAAATGGAGAAATTCAGAACTTGGATTACAACTACAGGTTTGTAAGTCTGGTTTGACATGAACACTGAGATAAAACATAACTTTCTAGTCAGCTTGACTGGAACTCTTGAATGTAGCCTGGCTGTGCCCACACCTCAGTACAGAAAGGTGATAAATCTGCTGGTCAAACAGGTTTCAACACCTCGCTAACTAAGCTGCTGACTAAAAACAGTCTTCCATGCAGATAAACAACTGAATTACCTGGTTTTTCTGTTTAGTAAAACAACGATTTAAATGTAGTCTATATTCAAAGCCACTAAAATTACAAAGATACATACCCAACCAGATGCACCTAATGTCACAACAACTACAAGAAGGACTGCCCTTCTCACATCTCACTGTTATGTACGGCAATCCATTTTCCTTGTTAGGAAGGAAAAAAATCTAAATACACTGAAAATGGTCAGCAATGACCCCCCCAATGCACGAAAAACAGTATTTGTTTGCAGAACTTCTGTAAATATGAAAACAACAATTACAATTATCTATGGTCCTTTTAATTGACATTTGTCAGAATCAGACATTTCTTGACAGGATTCACTAGATACCTAGGAAAAACACACACTTTGACTGAACTTGTCAAGTACACCACTCATTTTAGCCACTCATGTCACTGATGGTTCTGTTAGTATGTAATTGCATGGAATCTGTACACCCTGAACCTAATACCTTAGTTATGACGAAAAGAGTGAACAATACTAAGAGCTGAATACAAAAAGCTTTCTCAGTTTGTGTTCTTTAGGGAAAAAAAGCTCTGTCATAAACCTTCTCTCACTCTCTGTAAATACAGCTACTTTACACTCTCTCTGTTTTCACTGGGCATTTTCTACCTTTTCCCTGATTGCCTTATGGCAATCAATAAATGACAGAAGCTGTTATATTTGCTGAGTATATGAGTATATTTGCTCAGTCTGTCTCCACTGCCGGTGTTAGTGAGGAACCTATATGTGCTTTTGTTTACGTGTGTACACACACTGGGGACATGAACTGGACTTTGAGTCAGAGTTTGCACTGGACATAGAAAGAAAAGACTAGATGTTCTGAAAAGTGAAGAAAACTGGTTGCAGTAAGAGCTGCAAACATAATATACTAAAGATTCACAGAATATATTTTCAATAATAACACATGTCGATACCCATGGTCCTAATCCCAGGTCTTATCTTTAAATGAAAAAAGCATCAATCCTTCACTATGAAGAAAAAAAGTGAGTCAGCCCTGAGGCCATTCAACTTCTATCAGCCAGTACCAAACCAACACCCTTCACTAAGCCAAGGCAATAGAACCAATAAACAAGTTCCAAATCCAGTTTTTGCAACAAGCAGTTTTATTGCACAAGGATGCTTTTTCAGGGGTTAAAACAATAGTTCTGTGAGGAATTGTTGTCACTTAGGAAATCAGGTAACAACCATCCCATTACTTTGGAATATTATAATCTTTGCCTATTTATTTCATGGCCTTTTCTTTTGTTAATATTTTCATCTTGTTCTGAAGAGAACCTTTCTAAAGACCTCCATTAATCAATTGTATAATCCAAAATACACCACTACAGAGAACCAAGTTATACTTGCTTCCCACTAAGCTACAGACTGCAACAATTGCACATTAAAAAGTCATATGAACTCATTTGTGCACAATGCATTCCCTGCAATACCAAGCAATTACATATGAACCTTTTAGCACTCTCAGTTGTTACTGACCTTAAAGACAAATTTGCGGGTGATGTTTTCTGAAGGCTCTACTCCTCCAATTTGGAAACTGAGCAGGGGCAAACTCCCTAACACTGTATCCTCTTTGTCATCTGTGAATGAGAAAATTAAAAGAGTAAAAATATTGCAGGAAGAACTGGAAATACAGAATAATGATCTTATACATTGCTACAAATATGTGAGAGAAATAGCAGTTACAGCTTGGGTTAGTACAACTTGCAGGACAGGATGAAAAACCAACAAAGAAAGCAGGAATGTCCAGCCCAAACATGACTGGAATCAGAACTGCTCTCCTCCCAGCACACCCAGCAATCCCTCAGCTTCCACACTGAAAGTTTCCCACAATAGAGAGCCATAATGATCTGAAGGAGCCTAATATGCAGTGATAAAGGCACACACGTTCTTTCACACACATATACAAACAAAGAGATCCAGTAGTGATAAATAGAAGTACTGTAGAAGGGGAGTACCAGCACTGACTAAATAATGAAAGAAGACATGAAAATTTAAGCAATTTGAAAAAGAATCTCTCTGTCTTCCTACCTCTTAAATCCCGAATGTAGCTGTGCACCGACACGTTTGCTTTGGCTGACTGTGTACCTTTGTGTGTAGGCGTGTACTACAGAGAAAAAGAGAGACCGCAAAAGAGGGCAGGGGAGCAGAGAGACAGAGGGAGAGAGCTGTAAAGGGAGGGGGAAGGGCTTGTGCAATCATAGAATACACAGATCCCTGCTCTATGTGTGCCTATTTGTATGAGATAATCATCAGCCCATGTGACTAAGTGTTGCAGGAATCTCGGCCCCCAGCCAGCTGAACCTGCTGCTTGACTGTACCAATGAGACTCAAGCGACACATGTGCTTGCATGTTTGAACACTTCTGCATTTCTGCTTATGACTCCCATACACTTTTGAATTATTTATTGATTTATTATATTTATAGACTGGAACCATGAAAATGCATATGGTTGTAATGGTCAATGAGACTAGAAAAGCCTTTAGACTACTTGAACAGAAAAAACAATGCAAAAACAGGGCAGTGTATAAAATGAAAAGAGAAGAAAAAACATTTTACAACAATGTCAAACTTAATATTACCCCAAAATCTCCCTGGTACATCTTATGGTATAGTATTTTTTAAAATCATATTAACAATAATTTACATTAACGTTAGTTAAGGAAGGAGCCAGAACTTGTGTGCAAAGTTGAGAGGTACCAGGTAAGGTCAGTATCATCTCAATTCACAGCCTGGTTTCTGGAACTAGTCTCCTGGTAAGAGGCTGGACTCTGTTCCACTCCGCCCTTGGTAAGAGGCGACAGGCAGGGTTGTGCCTAGTTCAGTGTCTGAACTAGGCACAACTAGGCGCTGGATAATGTGCCAGGGGAGGATACTGGCTCATACTAATGATGTACCCTAATGATGAAAGGACTACTTCGAGCATCTCTATGGACCTGATAGCCTTCCATAGAGGAAACAAGAGTCTAGGGATGACTTTCCCATCAATGGGAGTGGGGTCACTGAGGTAGTTAAACATCTCCTTTATGACAGGGCACCTGGTGTGGATGAGATTTGCCCTGAGTTTCTCGAGGCTCTGGATGTTGTGGGGTTCTCTTGGTTGACACAAAGCAAAGCAAAACAGCCATGCCATTCTCCTCTGATCTCTAGCATTAACAAGGCATTTTTGCGCAAAGAACTGTCACTCACTGGATATTTTCTCTTTCTTGGACCATTCTGTGCAAGAAAATCCCATTAGATTCAGCAGTTTCTGAAATGCTCAGACACTAACAACCATGTCACGTTCATCTTTGGCACACTTTGTATCCCTAAGTGGTGTCCAGGACTTGTTCTACCACATTAAACTGTAGCATGAATGAATTTGGTTTCCGTGTTTCATTTTGAATATTCAGAAGTAATTTTGCCAACTTGTTTTAATTTATTATATATAATGAGATATTCCAAAAATGTTAGAATGAAATACAGCTGGAACCAAATTTTGCAGAAAAAAAAATTTACAACATCTACAGCTATTGCAAGAGGTTAAATCACTAGTATGAACAGCAGTGGTCACAAATCACAATCCTGGTGAAAGCTTCCAAAAATCTAGCATTACTATTTCTTGCAATTTCAGCTGTTGTTTTCTTATAAATCAGAGAGAAACCATCTAGTCCCACCCTTTGTCAAGATATCAGTAGATTCAGCAGATTTGTTCTTCAGTAGCAGAGTTATCCATTTTTACAAGCACATTTTCAAAAAATCCAGGACAACAGACAACAGATAAGCACAATACATCATAAAGAAGAAGCAACTAAATAATAATAAATAATTTACACCACATCCCGTAGGACATCAAAACTACACTTTTTTCATTTGAGTGATGGCTGCTGGAACAAATTTGTTTTTATACCGTGTTGTTCTTTGGAACTATAAGCCTTTGTCCAGAAGGAAGAAACTGAAACTCACTATGCAAAGGGTGTGAGTTGCTAAGTAATATTGAACCAGCCAATTGATGTAACTGTCTATATTTGTGTACAAATCAACTACACTAGTTGACATGAGAATTTCTTTCAAGTATTTAACAATTGGACTAAACAAGCCATCTTCTACTTATCAGTGAATAGCTGTGTGCGAGCAGGGAGAGGACCCAAATGCAGGACATGGAGACTAGAACTAAACTTAAATCGCAGCTTTATTGCTGGAACACAGGAACTAAGGAAATACAAACTGAAACATGAACTGAAACCTGGAAACACTGTGAACTAGGGACTGATAATAGGGAAACACTAGGAACGCTAGGAAGACTAAGAAACACACAGCCGGGGGGAAGAATGATGACAACGTGACAGGGAACAAAGGAAAACTGAGGGCTTAAATACACATGAGGAAATCAGGGAGATTGAGAACACTAGGGAACACAGGTGAACTAAATCAGAGTATAACGGGACAGAGGAAGCAAAACTGAACATACTACACAGGAGACGAGGAACTCTCAAAGTAAAACAGGAAGTGGCTTAACACTGAGACACCGACTAAGACACGAGGACTTGATGTGGGGAAAGTGACACTGAGACATGACAGAGAGGGACACAGAGAGAGAGGCACGAGCGGGAGACACTAAGAGACAGAGAGAGAGAG
>VUQS01031766.1:0-14402 GCA_015108495.1 Heterochromis multidens | reverse complement strand
GTGAAGGTTTACAATGTGGCATGGAGGTGAGAATGATCTTTGCTGAGTGTCCCTGCCACTGCAGTGATCTAGTGTCCTCAGCTGACTGCGGTGCAAAGCTGCCAGGCTGCCTTGCTATACTTGAGATGCTGCCCATCTCTACGGTACTCATGCCAGTGGATATTAGTATTGGCCCCATCCCTCTGTTAGAGATTTATACCCATTAATAATTAATTCAGTGCTGCGGACTTAGGAAGGCCCGCTTCTCCTTACAGCACCACACTGGGCCATTTACACGCTTCCAAAATGACGCATGGTGGAGAAATTTGCGGCGCCGCTTTAGTGGCCCTGGCATTTAAGCTAAAAGAAAGTAAGGACAAATGGAAAGAGAAGCGATAGAAAGCTCCATCTTGCTTTCTGTCTCCATCCCCTTTCTCTCACACACTCATGGTTGCTAGGCTACATCACAACTAATCACCAGGAAAATTATCTTCATTCAAAACCATATCTCTAACTTGTGTGAGGACATACACTATTTACCCTCCAGTTCAGATTTAAGATATTAAAAAGTGGAATTGTAAAACAAACAGGAGGGTTGTGTTTATGAATATACTTGTGTCCAGTGGTTAAGGATGATTTAGTTGACAATATGCCTAAATAAATCACCAATTTGGTGCTTATCAGTGTTCTCAAATTGAAGTTTAATATCCTTTGCTCCCAGCAATTTCCTACATCCTCAAGCCGTGTGTGCTGCCAACCAGACACCCAGGACTTGGATGGAAATCTTTCCCATCACCGTTCACCACCTCTGTGGGAGAAGATTATGAAGATTAGATTTGCCTTAAATAGATTTTTTATGGCAGCCAGAAACAATGCTATCTCGGAGTCACTCTATATGCAATTCACTCTGCCGCATGCCTGACAAAAAGCACTCGCCTTTCATTGTGCGTGAAGCATGGCTTTGTGCACTTTGTGATTGAATCTTGCAGGGGAAGTAATGGCAAATGTTATGACCACTGACGTAAGGGGATGGAGACTAATACTGTTCCCTGCCTTTCTCAGCAAACCACATGTCCACACAAACTGTCTGCAGGTCATAAAAATGCTACACCTGCAATGAACTACTGTACTGGTTTGAGTGTGTGTGTGTGTGTGTGCATGTGTTAGGATATAAACATGATCGTGAAACATGAACAGCAACATGAAAGCAGGTTCAGTAAATAATTTCAGTGCATAAACCTTTTGCAATTGGCAAGCAAATACAAATATGCATTAAAGACATGGTATTCCATTTGCACTACAGTGATAATGTTAATGTTTTTTATTAGGGCAATTAGATGTAATGCAAAAAGGAGACAACTGTATCTACAATAATACAATAAACAATACATCAGTACTAAAAATTCACATACACAGGATAAAAGTTGATATGGAGTTTAATGTTACTTAGGAGAACTATGCATTTACATTTCACATAAATATGTTACTGTACATGTACTAAAGTGTATTGTGTAAGTGTATTTTGAATATATACTCACCAGCCACTTTATTAGGTACACCTGTTACACTCGTTAACACAAATACCTAATCAGACAATCACACAGCAGCAACTCAACACATTTAGGCATGTAGACACAGTCAAAACAACTCTCTGAAGGTCAAAGTGAGCAGAAATTGCTAATCGACTGGGATTTTCCTACACAACTAGGATTCTGCATTTACATAGAATGGTCCAAAGAAGAGAAAAAAATCTAGTGCTAGCTGGGCAAAAATGCCTTGATGATACCATGTCAAACCTTGAAGCAGATGGGCCACAAGCAGCAGAGGACCACACCAGGTGCTACTCCTGTCAGCTAAGAACAATTTGCACAGGCTCACCAAAAATGGAAAACAGAAGATTGGAGAAACGTTGCCTGGTCTGATGAGTCTCGATTTCTGCTGTAACATTCAGGTGGTAGGATCCAAATTTGGTGTAAATAACATAAAAACATAGATCCATCCTGCCTTGTATCAATTTTTCAAGCTGCTGTTGGTGGTGCAACTGTGTGAGGGATATTTTCTCGACACACTTTGATCCCCTTAGTACAAACTGAGCATCGTTTAAATGCCACAGCCTACCTGAGTATTGTTGCTAACCATGTCCATCCCTTTATGACCACAGTGTACCCATCTAATGATGGCTGCTTCCAGCGGGATAACGCACCATGTCACAAAGCTCAAATCATCTCAAACTGGTTTCTTGAACATGACAATATGTTCACCGCACTCAAATGGCCTCCACAGTCACCAGATTTTAATCCAATATAGCACTTTTGTTATGTGGTTGAGATTCACATCATGGATGTGTAGCTGACACATCTGCAGTAACTATGTGATGCTATCATGTCAACATAGACCAAAATCTCTGAGGAATATTTCCAACATTTTGTTGAATCTATGCCATGAAGAATTAAGGCAGTTCTGAAGGCAAAATGGTCCAAAATGCGGCTGTCAGGCTACTTATTAGGTCCTCAATTTGTCATCTTTGCACTGGCTCCCTAAAAAGTTCAAACTTCAGTTTAAGATCTTGGTGATCACTTTCAGAACTTTGCATGGTCAAATGCCTGCTTACATTAGCAGACTCTTGCATCCATATGTAACATACAGGTCATTAAAACCTCTGACCAGAACCTGTTGGTGGTTACTCATTCTAGATTAAAAACCAAAGGAGACTGTGCATTTGAGGTTGCGGCTCCTAAACAATGGAATGCACTAAAATTACATTTGAGATCTGTGGACTCTACTGAAACTTTATTTGCCGTTTGTTGTTGTGAAGCACTTTGTGACCCTTATCTAGAAAGGTGCTATATAAATTAATTTTACTTACTTACAAAAGGGGTTCCAACCCTGCACTAGCAATGTATAACTAATGAATTGGCCAGTAAGTGTATGCGTACATATGTACAATGTAGGGGGTCAGAAAAAGATTAAAATAAAATAATAAATAAAAGTAAATAATTTTAAAAAGTGGTGAATGAGAAAATGCATACAATATCCATGTGTATAGATACATACTGTATGTATATACTGTATGTAACACATATGGAAAACACTTCATTGTTGTTTTACTTGTAATGCTTCACATTATATACTTTTTCAAAAATACTGTGATAATGATAACGATTAGAAATTAGATTCAACACATTTAATTCAGATATATCCATATATGTACATATTAAACAACAAAGACAGTATGCTATATTAGTTTATGATGCATTTCACGATTTCTCTCATGCTTATGTCCTTTATTACACGTTCAGGATTTTTACTTCATTAGACTTGGGCTTTGGGGCATCACTACATGCGTAAGTATGATCAGTTTTTAAAGGCAATGAGTCTGTGTTTACTTATTTCACAGAAGCCTTTCCTTTAATTTTTAATTTAAAAAAAATATTATACACAAGGAAATAACCCAATTTTTAAAAAAATGGTTAAAGAAAACAAAGGACTGGAGGAGACAGGCTTCAGCTGGGAAATATGGAATGTGGGTTGAATTTTCATGGATTTAGTTTCACACTGATGGAAGAAGGCTTAATGATGTTCAATGAACTGAGGGGATAGTTTTTTTTTTTTTTTTAATTCAATCTTTAAAGGAATTCCCTTAAGAAGAAAACTAAACTTTCTGACCTGGGGTATAAACAAGGGCTGGGGTCCTCCATTGGTCAGCCAGCTTCTTATTCTGATCTGCTGTCCTGAGGGGCGCTGCCTTCATTTGATTCCAGGTTGCAGCAGCAATTTCTCCTTCATGAGCTGGGAGTAGTTGAGGTAATTAGTTGAGCGAAGCTTCAAAAGGAATCAGACTGGTGGCTGAGGATGTTAAGGTGTTGTGAGCATATTCAATCCAGGGAAGGTGTGTACTCTAGGCAGACTGATTTGAAGAGAGTACGCAGTGTAAGGCTGTTTCCAGCTCCTGGTTTGCCTGCTAAGTTTGCCCATTGCTTTTTGGATGGAATCCAGAAGTCAAGCTTACTTTTGTTCCTAATGCATTTGCTCCTCTATTGGAAGCTATGTCATTAGGGATGCCATGGAGGCGAAAAACATGGAACACTGTGTTACCCTCTAAGGAAGGTAGGCCAGTAACAAAAGACCAGAGGGTGGCTGGTAACAGGACTTCATACTGGAGCAAAGTGAGCAGGCAGACATATATGATGTTACATCCTTTTGCAAATTTGGCCAACAGAATGTTAATTTAAGTTATGAGACTCTTCAACTCACCCCAGGATGGCATGCAAACCTCGTTGTGTGAGCCCAATGGATAATTTCAGAGGAGGGTACATGCATGCGGTTGGGAGGGCATCCCCCAGGTCAGGTTCCTGTTGCGGTGGCCTCAATCTTCCATACCAGAGACCCCAGGACACAGGCTAAAGGGAAAATGGTCATGGGAGTATTATCTTCAGAGGAAATCCCCTGGGATAAGTTGTCAGGTTTGACATTCCTTTATTTGGAGCGATAGGTTCTGGTAAAGTTGAATCAACCAAAAAACAGTGACCGCCTACCCTGATGTGAATGCAGTCTTTTGGCTAACTGGATACATGCTAGATTTTTATGGTCTGTCCAAACAATAAATGGGTGCTCAGCTCCCTCCAATGTTACTAATGTAACATCACGATTACATTCCACTGGTGTCAAACGGCTAAAGAAAAAGCACAAGAGACCAGCTTACCATCCGGGCCAGTGTGCTGAGACAGGAAAGCCTCCACCCCAGTGTCATCCTCCACAATAACCTAAAGGGATGGGTCAGGCTGGGTGAGAAGAACTTTTCTTTCAAAAACTAAAACGCCAACTCTGCTTCTGGGGACCACATGAAGTGCAACAATCTTACTATAGTCCTTAATGAACCACCTATGGAAACCGGCAAACCCTAGAAAATGTTGTAGCTTCTTCTTTGATGTGGGAAAGGCCAATTGGTTACTACCTTAATTTTCTCTGGGTCAGTCTTCACCAGACCACTCTCCAAAATGTAACCAAAAAATGAAAAAGATTGGCAAATGGAATTCACATTTCTCAGCTTTAACATTCAGCTGATTTTCTAGGAGTTTCTGCAACACCTTCCTGACATGCTGTCTGTGACCCACTGGATCCTTGGAAAAAATGAGAATGTTGTCAAGGTACACAAAAACAAAAAGATTCAGGTAGATACGGAGTACATTATTAACTAATGTTTGGAAGCCTGCCAGTGCATTTGTGGGCATGACCAAATACTCATAATTTCCTAGAGGTGTGTTCAAAGCTAACAACAGATTCTGCTGTATATTAAAGTTTTTTGGCCTTAGGTAGCCCAGTGACATGGTGGTATTTTTATGGTCTCATTGTGAGAAGTAACGACCACAAAGTTTAAGTCTCATGCTGGTAGCATGTCTAATAACTATTATTTATATGCTAGAGCAGACAGGGAACTGTTTATTCTCTCCCTCTGGAACTGTGTCAGTAACTGAGGTGACTGGCAGCACACCTATTTTCTATCCGGGTGCTTCTGTGCTGGATGGTTCACTGGAGGCAGCAGGGTTTGTTAGTGTCCTGTGGAGGCAGAGACAGGTAGACAAGAGCCAGTGAGATGTAATGACCACTGCCATCAATGACTAAGCCCCACCAGCACCTCTGCATGGCTGGGAAAGTACACCTGATATTAATGACAGCAGAGCTATAGAAAACCCCTGCTGCCTCACTCTTTTTTTTTTATGTCACTGAAAAAGTCAGGTGGACAGGCTGCTGGAGGGAGTGCCAAGCTTGAATGTGTGGAATTGTGTGTCACCCAGAGACACATTTAAGTGTCAATATTATTGATTTGAATTTTAAAATGCATTCTTTTTCACCAAGTGTAAAACCAGACATATATATATGTCTATTCACTGGAAAGGATTACTTAGTAAAATATCTGAAAATAGTATGGATGAAACTGATTGATTTTCTAGGAAAAAGCTCACACTCTCTAGTTGAGTTAGATTGTTACCACCATACCTGTAGTTCTACATTATTTTATTAAGCCAGAGGTAGAAAGCAAGAAATTTATCTAATTGAAAAGACTGGCAATCGATTATTAAAATGCCCTACGTACTCTCGTTAATCTATACACAACTGGACAATAGTTTTAGTTGCATATTGTAACCACTTTTAGATAAACAAAACCCATTGGTCTGCTCAGCACTTTCGTACAATATCTTTTAGGTCTCAGTCACACAGGCCTAAAGACTGGTTGGCAACCGCCTGGCAAACACTGTTGCTAGGGAAAAATGACTATTCTCTGACAGTTGCAAGTGATTGCTTGTTGTCATTAGGTGAAACTGGTTGCAAAGTGGTATACCATACTGTACTGAACACCTTCTTGCGATTGCGCCAGTTGCTAGCAGATTGATCGTAGTTTGCATGGAAGACACCAACTTGTCTGCAAACACTTGCCAACTCCTCACTATGCAGTAGTGAAACTGTGAAGAGTGCGACGCAAACCAGAAACAGAGAACGTTCAACTTTAAAGTAAAAGTTGTGCCTTTTGAAATGTGTTGGTTTAACAACTTTTGCTTTGAAGATGAACATTCTCTGTTTCAGGCTTGCATCACATTTTTTCAAATTTCACTACCACTCACTGATTAGTTAGCAAGGATTGCAATCACGTTGGCGTCCAATCTGCAAATGACCAAAGCAATTACAAGGAGGTTTTTGGTGCAGCACAAATGACTTTGCAACTGATTTCACCCAACAACAGCCAGCAACCACTCACCAACCGGTTGAGGAATATACATTTTTCTTTAGCAACCAGTGGTTGCCAGGTGGTCAAACCTGGTGGGATGGTGGTGCAATGCTTAGTACTGTCACTTTGCAGCAAGAGGGTTCCTGGTTTGAATTTGCCAGAACAGAACCCCTCTGTGTGGAGGCAGCATTTTCTCCCTTTGCCTGCATTGGGGTAGTCTCGGTACTCTGGCTTGCTCCCACAGTCTAAAGATATGCTTGTTGGGTTAACTGGTAATTGTACATTTGCCATAGGTATGGAAGTGGGTCTGAATGGTTGTCTGTCTCTGTATTAGCCCTGCAATAGATTGGATCTGTCCAAGATGTTCCCTGCATCCCCTGCTCTGCCCCTCATGACTCCTAATTGAATAAGCAACAAAGAAATGGATGTATTGATGAATAGAAAATCAATCAAACCTATTTGCATATTTTCTTTATAGTCTAGAATATGATATAAAATGGTGAGAAATGGTGAAAAGATATAGGCTCTCCAGTCTGTTATTTGACTCAATTTCCTGTCCTCAGATGTGTCATATCCCAATAAATCATTATAATAAGTTTATATATTAGTTTATTATATTAGTTATATTTTAATAAGTTTTAATGTGTGTTTAATCCTCCTGCATTGGCTTGTATGTGAATATGGTCTCAGTTATAGAAATTTTTCCAGGAGATGAATATATATCTTGCTAGGCTACAACGGTAGTAATTATCCAAAACAAGCCTGCAAATGCATTTTAAGAGTAAACATTTTTACTGAAGTGTCCAGCAGCTTTGTGAAAAACAAAATAATTCAAATACTTTCTTTCTTTAAAAAAACCCCACAAACCTTTCTACAGCCAATCCTCTCTTAAATATATTGCATGCTATAATGTCTCATTAAGTTCAAGACTGAGCTTGCCACTTAAAGTAAAAAAAAAAAAAAAGTCAAGAATAGAACAAAACTGTACGTCCTCATATTGCTCACTGTCTTCCAGATAAATTGAGTAAAGCCCAGAAGCCTATGATTACCCTAAACCCAGAGAGTTCATTACTTCAAAGTAGAACCTCATTAGTTTAGATTTGCCTTTCAAGTTCACTTTCTCTCAGGATCCTGACTTTAACTGTTAATTATTGTTCTATTAATTAAAGAACTGGTACCTCAGAGGCAGGTACTGATACCACATATAACTGATCAAGTTTGGCTTATTTCCATAATTTTGAGTAATATCACTACTGGGAATATGGTGAAAAATAATAGAGAGCGCAGCCTATCGCCAAAGTGATAGGGCACAGTACGAGCAAATATTCATACTGCATTCTCGTTGTTTGATGTAAATCTTGATTAAACATCACAGTTATTAATTTCAAGGCAGAGCCTGAGTGGATAGTTAATTACACAAGCTCTGTTTCAACAAGACTTATGTTCTCCTACAATTAACCAAGACAGTCATGAACCAGGACATACACAAGAATGCCAGCCCACCCCTTCACACACAATCCAAGAGCTGACCTCTTTCAAGAACTGGATTTAATACTGAAGGCGTGAAGATGTGGGAGGGTTAAACAGTAGTTCTCAGCTTAATCCCACTGAGTCATTATGTTACATGCATAACAGAATTCAAATGAGCTTCAGCACCCAGTTGAAAAAGAGAAAGCTGTCATGTCTTTTGCTCCCTCATCACCTCAGGTTTAAGTTTGCAGAAAGACTTGATTGGAGAGATGCATGTATTGGTCTAATAAAAAGATGTGAGCCATACCGAGAAAGAGATGAATATACGAGTGTTCATGCTTGGTTGTACAGTGCCTCCATGCACACGAGTGAGTTGCAAGCTGTCATGGTGATTTTACCTCGTCGTTTTTCATGTACTATACTGTAGAATGTGCTCTTGCTCAGCAGGGAGAGTGATTACGTGCAAATATTAGACAGGGTGAGAAGGAGACATAAACTTCCCACATCTCTGCATCATCTGTGCATCACAAGCTGTGCTGTGGATCAAAACCTCCCAGCTATGGAATTTTTTACTCAGTCAGACTTGATCTTTTTCCACCTTTGTGACTTGATGTCAAGAGTGGAGCTAGGAAAGCACTTCACATATCCATGCATCTCTATGTAGAAGCTGAACTATAGCCACTCTTCTGTTTGTCAACCACAAGTTCTGGCAATTTCCAGAGATGGGCTAGGTTCATCTGATGGCAAAAGGTACACAACAAACTTTGTACTTATTTCTGTGTTTGCTGTGCTGTATTGAGTTTTGCTACAATCATTTCACTTCACTGATAATCACAATGACATCTTTCAGATTTGCAGCTTCAGAGGTGAACTATCACAGGTGCAGAACCTGACAGACTGTTTTTCTGCCTTTGAATGTTGAAGTATTGATAGCTCCAACAATACTTGTGTTTAGACCAACAGTGATAAAGTGGCATAACATCTGCTGACACAGCACTGTTTTCACTTTTGTGGAAACAACATCTCTGCATATTACCGCCATGCTGGATGTGATAATCCTTCCAAATTCTTGAAATTACATTTATATACAACTTAATTGCAGCAAGGACATATGTAACTGTGACCAGATTTTGTTTTCTATGATTGTAATGTGAAAAAATAGTTAATAATGTATTTAGCAAGTCAAAAAATGTATCGGCCTCATCAAAATATCTGAAGTTGCAGTTAGAAAATATCTAATTCTAGTAAACACAACATACGTAATTCAACTTTTTATGGTCATGTTTTAGGCATTCACAAAATTCCACAATAAGAAACAGGACGGGTATTTACACCTTCCCAATTATTCCCTAACTTTAACCTAAGTCCCATTGTTAATGAAAACTTGGATGCAAATCAAGGTGTTTGATGTTGAACACTTTGTATAACAACTATCTGCCCCAACCACCACTCAAAAAAACAAAAAACAAAATTAAACAAACAAACATAAAAAACAAACAGACAAACAAAAAAGTCTCTGGATATAATTCACAACACAATCACACAATCACAACAATAGTCATCTGAAGGTGCTTCATATAAGGTGCAAAGTGCTTCAAATGGTGGTATGTATATACCACCATTTGAAGCACTTTGCAATGGTGGGAAGGAAAAACTCCCTTTTAACAGGAAGAAACCTCTGGCAGAACCAGGCTCAGGGAGGGTTAGCCATGTGGTGCGACCAGTTGGGGCTGAAGGGAAAGAGAATAGAAGAAAGAGAAGAGAAAAGAAATCCAGGTAGCCATGTAAACACCAAAACAATATCACACTTACTTAAACTGAAGATTTTGCCAGCTAATCAGTAATCATATCTTTTCCCCAATTTGTGCAGTACTGGCAAAAATGAATTGCAATAAAAGTCTAGAGGATGCAGCATTCAGTTCAAATTCTTTGTATTAATGATATTATGAAATAAATAAATAAATAATAATTAAAAAAAGAAATACATGAATAAATGCACTGTTGAGTGTACAGAATTTTTATTGGTCTGTTATTATTGTATGACAAAATAAGATGAAAAATAGCTTACAAGTTAATTAAACTCTCAAGGTGTAGTTACTGAGGGACTGGGAACAATCGTGTATTAGAATAGAGGTAGTTTTAAAATGTAATGCTCGTGTAACATTTTTCACCAGCATGGCTGAGAGTTATTAAGGCTACAGGTTTTTTCCTAGTTTTTAAGATGTTTTCACACTTTTGGAGTTAGTATGATATTCAGTGATGTGAAAACCTAAAGTGGCATTTTTTTTTTTTTTTACATTTATATTTGTACAAGAAAACATTTGATCCTCTATCAAACAAATGATAACTGCCACACTTACATTACAATAAGATTACAATAAATGGATCTTCAGGAAATGACAAGTAGAAATGGTTTTATTTAAACTTCTGACATCTAGGGTCTGATGCTCTTTTTGCAACTGAAGCATCAGGCCAGGATTTAAAGAACTCTCTTAGAGGCCTTTGAAAAAAAGAACAAAAAACAAACAACCCCCCACCCCCACCCCCCCAAGATCTTTCTGTACTGTATCTGTAAACCAGAAACCCCCAGATGTAAGCATGCAAGCAGGTGAGGGATTTAGGTGTAGAGATTCAGAACAGTAAGGGCACTTTTGGACCAATGACTTTAGGTGCACACTTTCAATATGAGATGTAAGTTAATTCAATTCCATTTTTTACATCAGGTCTATCCTACCCCATCCAAGCTACATTAGTTTAACCCTACTCACTCATCCCTACATTTTAGATGTGGTTTTGTAGAGGGCACGCTTCTTTATTCCACTTGGCAGGGTAGTACAAGGTTTTTGGCAGGGACCTGTGATGTTTTATCTGAAATTCATGGGGTTGCCTTTCCAGCAGATTCTGTGCACCCTCTCTAAGTCTAACCTTACACTTGGTGGCATTTACCAAAAAATTTATTATAATGAAATAGAACTCTGCTTTCCATTGCCAAATGGATTATGGATCTTGGAAACTATTGCATACCTCTTGGAAAGATAACTTATGTGTTAAGATCAATTTCTTCTATAAAATATGGAAATCCTTTATTGACTACATGGAGAACTGTGGACTGACTGGTTGACTAATTCCTGAAACACAACGGGAGTTCAGACAAAGCAGAGCATTTTGTCTGAATGGGGTCTTTTAATTCCTTCCTGCCCTCCTCATCTGGTCTTTACTGCTTGATAGGATCTCCATGAAAAAACAGATTTTAAGTGATTTTTAAATGGAGAGGAGAGCTGCTTTTGGAATCCCTCTGAAAAGTGCCACGGTGCATCTCGTGGGGTTGCAAGCATTGTCTTGAGTAGGTGTGATCAGCTCTGCCAGCCATGTCGGAGCCAGAACATGAGTGAACCGCACCTGATGTTTTTCAGGGGTACATGGCACTGATTAAACTATGAATTATGTATCTTATTCACAAGGGCATGAAGACTATGTGAGGTCATTTCATCTGAAAGCTGAAGCTTAACCAGAGCTGGAACTTTAAATTGGATAATGAGCCTAAGCACGTTAGTAAAACCACCAAGGAAGTGTTCAAAAAGAAGAGAAAGAGAGCTGGAAATCATAATTCAAACACCTCGTATGTGGATTTTCAAGAATTTTAGTCATGTGGTGTCCTGGAATGTCAAACTTTTAGGGCCTAAATTGTGAAACAAAGATGCACTTTACCCGCTCAGGTTTCTTATCTAATAAAGAAAAAAGATTAAAGAGTCTTTAAATCAACCTTTAACCAGTATTAACTAGTGAAAGTTTCCTTTCAGTCTCTACCTCCAATTTACTGAATACACCTGCAACTATTGCTTCTCTAGTTGAGGGATTTGATATGTGACAGGCTGGAGTGTATTAATTTGACAGATTCTAAGACTGACTGGTTAAATCACATTTCCACAAGTTGCCTTGAAGCAGTTACGGGAGAAAAGTCCATCTCAAAACTTTTTATAGAGAGTTGAAGATGAGACACTATTTACCACATCTATAGAACTACTACTTTAATTATGACATTCTGCTCAAATGCAATAGTCTGTCAGATAGGCAGATTTTACTATGCATTTCCTCTGAGATAAATTGAGCTACTATTAACAATTAAGACTCTAGTGACCATTTTAGTCAAGCTACAACTCAGTATTACCTTGACTCAAGTGTTAGAAAGTGATGCTACCGCATCCCTGCACAACCTTGTGAATTATTTCAAACTAATGTCAATATGTATCTACTTATGCACGTTGGCAGACTTTTTAAATTCAAATCAGGCTGCAGAAAAGGCAGCCCAGAATAAACACACACACACACACACACAAAAGATGACAATGCAGCAGTACTTTTTGTATGGAAATGTCACAAGCACTGCGCTTTGAATATAATTCAATGACCTCAAAGTGACCACTCCTCAGTCTACTGCCTGCTTTGAATGTACAGTATTTCCTGAAAATAGATTGCTTATATGTCCTCAACCTTTGACCATTCCCTGCGTGCACCATGCAGTCCATAGCTATGGCCACCTTGAGCCAATGACCTCATCAACGTACATCACAAAAGAACAGGAATGACAGGCTTTTCATTATTGCCCAGCCATTGCGCCAGAGGGGGAAATCAATTATAAAAACACGACTAACAGCAAAGATAACAGCAATGTCCTCTATTGTGTTGGAACAAGGTAACTTTTTTTTCCTCAAGGGTCTCTTGACCAGTTCAGCATCACCTTGGTGCAATTTGCTCCCCATCTCAAATCCCATTGCCTTTTGGAATTGGATTTACCTGACTCATTCACACAGTGAATGGACTCTCCTACCAGTAAAAAAAAAAGAGAGATTCTGTGTGAAATTGCCTGAGGAGTCATGAGGTTTTGGAATCGTCAGGTACCTCTCTCTGTCTGCCATTAACCTTCCAACAGGAAGAATGTCCTCATTACAGGGAAAGACTGGGGGTTCCTTGAGGGGTGGTATAGGATGAAGCCAGCACACACACAATGGACACTGAAACAAGTAAAGAATATGTAAACAAGAATGAGAATGTCACCAAAGAGAACTACAGCACATCATGTGCCTTAGGAGAGGCTTAAGATTGATCCAATTTGAAATACAAACTCTTGTTCCTACAGCACAGTTACAGAAAACAATACTATATACACAGACTGTAACTAGAAACGAGGCAACTTAGAAGCAACATTTTTCTTTACTGTAAAAATTTTGTTTCAAAACTGCAAAGCAGGGAACAATCAAGACAAAGAACAACAAAAATAGAAATAAAAAATGTGCCTTATACGCTTCTGGCAAGCTCTGGGACAGTCACTCCCAGATGAACAGCTTCTAAATACGGCAATGACATCCACTCACAGCTGGAAATTAGGCTAAATCAGCATGAAACCAAACTGACACAGATGCACTTTTCTTTAAAAATAAATTGGTTTTCTGTCACTGTTACTGTGAAACTAGGAAAGCAACACCAAAGAAAAACAACAGAAAACCCAATACAGTTCTGCGCCATCTAACACCACATTTTCTTGTCTTATGGTCAAGTACTGTTAAATACTGCTTTATTAAGTAATAAGTACAACATGTTCTAGTTTGTAGTACAGTGTTGTTCCAGTTTCTAACTGTAATCAGTGGTGGAAACTGTCTACCACAATACAGTGTACACTATAAGTGGAGCTACCGATCATGGCAATATTATCAGATCTGACTGCTTCCTGTCACACGGCGGGTGTGGTTCCTGTTGCATCACTGCGGTGTTTTTTGTGTAGCTTATATGTGTAGCCTGTTTAATTAAAAACCTCTAGATAAACACTTATTTCATAGTGTAATCTTCACATGTTTTATCTAAAGCTCTCTCTGCTGAATCACCTGCTAATTTTATTCACGTGTTTATTCGTTTTGCCTTTAGCGATTCGCTAGCTTAGCTTAGCTCGTAGCTGAGTCACTAGCAGCATGGCTTCTTCACCTGCACTTTCCTGCTCAGTGTGTAAGATGTTTAGTTACTCCTCGGCCTCCTTTAGTAGTAATGATACCTGTTATAAATGTAGCCTGTTTGCAGCTCTGGAGGCCAGGCTCAGTGAATTGGAGACTCAGCTCCGCACCTTAGAAAATCCCGTAGCTAGCCAGGCCCCTGTAGTCGGTGCGGGCCAAGGTAGCTTAGCCACCGTTAGCTCTCCCCCAGCACTTCCCGAGCAGCAGGAAAACAGGCCGGCTGGGTG
>VUQS01031764.1:2500-12500 GCA_015108495.1 Heterochromis multidens | reverse complement strand
CAGAGGGCAAAACTGCATTTTCTAACCATGAGCAGAACAATGATTATTTATATGTATTTTTTTAATTCAGTGATACATACTGAGAAAGGTATATTCGGTTGATTTAACAATGGATGTCCGATCTGACACAACCTTCCCATTTATCTAGCCTTGGGACTGGCACTACTGTTCACCAATACCTCATCATAAATGGTCTCAGTGGAAGGGTGGCTGTCAAGAAGCCATTCTTAAGGAAGGGAAACAGGAAGAAAAGGCTGTGGTATGCCAAATTACACAAGAACTGGGCTGAAAACCAATGGATTATGGAGTTATGAATCCATATTTTAGAAAAAATACAATGGAACACTATCAGATCATGAATTAGAATAAAGATGGTTATACCAAATATCGATTTTCAAGCTCGGTAGAATTGTACAAACTCTGTTTTCCCCTTATATACTGTATTTATTTTTATTTATGTTTGTACATGTTTCAAGCTGCACCTATTTCCCATTTTTCCAATTTTGCTAGCAGAATATAAAGAAATTATGGGTGGATCAAGACTTTTGCACAGTACCGCATACATCAATTGGAATGGTGATAGGAGAAAGATTTAAGAAATTATTTATACACCTTAGCATTTTCACTGTCACTCCCACTAGCATAGCTCAGCAGTACGTCTTAAAAAGCTGTGGTATTTTTAAAGGAACACAGTTTTTCCTCTGTAAACCCAATGCTCATGTCCTCAAGATATTCCAGGAAATAATAAAAGAAGATTCATGACCCTTCAGTCTTTTTCTCACACTAACTACAAAAACAAGCACTGAATAAGCTGTGGCTGTTAATTTGACAGTGACCACACAGTTATGTGAACAATGCAAATCAATTTTCCCACATAATGTAAGATTACTTTCACCTGGGGATACAAACTACTACTCAAAGGATGTGACAACATCAGCTGGCTGTTCAATAGTGAAATTATTTAGACCTGCTTAACTATATTCATATTTAAATGAATGATGAATGAGCTAGGAAGTGGTTTAAAATTGAGGGATTTAAAGACCACAAACCCCCACATGGAAGAAATTATTTTTTCGTTTCATTTTTTCACATCTAACCAGGAAGATTAAAATGTCCAAGTAATAGGACAGAGAAAAAGAAACCTACATTTCCACAATGGCAAACGAGCTTTAAATTTGTTTTTTTAAATCATCCAAAACAACTATTAAAAGAACCCTGATGTAGACTTTCAGTTGATATGCGTTGGTCTCTCTTTCCCTGCCAAATTGCTTTTAGAATAAACTTGTTAGATTATTTTACAAAAAGATGGAGTGCCTCAGCAACTCTTATTTTTGGTATTGAGCTTGCATCTGGTCCCCTGAAGAGCAGCTGGCAGATAAGCCTTGCAGCGCTTCCTTTATTCTCTTCTTTTGATGAACTATTAAAAAGACCTTTAGAGTGAAATAAGATATTTTTTGGGCTTCAACTGATTGTAGAGTTATTGGTAACTTCCAGGACCCCAAAGTGACGTATTTACAGTGCTGTTTTTATACAATGCTAGATTTTGACATAAATTGTTATCATATGAAACAATAAAAAAACAGAGAATCTTCATATTTGAGATGCTGAAACCATTACATTTAACTGAAACAAATAACAGAAACAACTTAGATTTTTCTGTATTCTGCGCTTTCCGTTTTTTGTCCTTTTTTCTTTATAATATAATATAACGTGTTATCATAAGTTAGGTCTTCTGCACAGTCTTCTACCGATCTTTGAAATCCATGCATCACTGGACCACAGAGCGATCTTACCTGTTCATGCTTAGTGAGGCGTGTTTTATTGTGGATGTCAGAGGAGACCAGGTTGAACTGGTGTTTCTCAGCGAGTAACCTCAGTAAGATGACCACCGTCCGGCTGCCGCACTTCCCCACACGATTATAAATCACCTGGCTTGGGAACGGGAGCACCTGCGGGGACACAAACGTATATGTAAAGATGAAGGGAGAAAGAAAGAAGAAAGAAATGCTGATGCGTTTCTGTATTTCACTGTCACTGTAAAGTAAAACATGCATTTACTGTGTGCTATTTGACTATAAAAAGCAGTTAAGGAAAAAATATTGTGGAAAAACAAGAAACAGGAAAGAGGAGGAAATTTATTAAATTCTCACTGGATTCGCTTGTCTCTTCTTGTCTGAACTTTGACCTCTGTTTATAACATCAGCTCTCCCTAGAGTTGAACTAAACTGCCCTGACAACACATTACCTTTCTACAAAATACACACACACAAAGACTGAGTCTGAGTATACATTGCTTCACTCTGTTTTCCTTGTAAGTTAGCTCATTCCTCCACAGAACTTAGTCAACACGATACTGAGAGAACATGTTTGTTTTTTTATTACTCACACACACGCACACACACACACACGACTCACCAATCAGCTCATCCATGACACACAAGATAAAAAAAAAAACTCAACGCCAGTCTGTTTCTCTTCCGAAAAATAGACTAATGATTTATATTTGAATGGAGTGGAAGGTTGAGGCTGATGTGCGATTTGAACATGAGACTCATTTTAGCACAATGCTCCATGACCTGGTGACGCCGGTCCCCGGATGAGCTACACAGGGGTAGGAATTAATAAGCATTTGCTTTCTGCTACTCCTTTTCGAACAGGAAATGGTCAACATTTTTTTCCATGTGAATAGGATGGCTTTAGGTGATTTCGTGTTTATTTGTTTTATATGTGTATTAATCCTTGTGATTTATATGTTCAAAATAAAGATTTGATTGATTGATTGATAAGAATGCACTATTTTGGCATTTACCTTCTTCATTAACCTTCATGAGGTTTACACTAGTGACCCCTAAAGAATGAAGGCTCTCGAAGCAAATTTATCAGTGAGAACAAGAGGAACAAGAATTGAGGAAAGAATGGGAGAGAGGAAGATCACTTAGAAATGTTGTGGAGATTACAGAAAAACAAGAAAGGTCAATTCTCTCTCAACATTTCAACTAAACGTTTCTAGTAAATCAGAACAAGAAGAATGCCACAGTGATTAATTCTTGCTGGCACTGCAATCTTAAATGGAGATTTTTTTTCAAAAGGTTTTCTGGATATCTGTGAGACAAAACATTTGGAAGCAAGTCAAACAGCTTGTTAATTGGTTCATATATAATTAATATCAATCTTTTTTAGCTCAGTTAGCAGTTTCAGCACTACAGAGTGCAGCAAGGACACACATACACAAACGGCCTGATTTTTGCCTGTCTCCACCAAAAGCAGCCCCACCCCAGCACAGAATTAGTACAAACAGTGAGGGCCTCTCTGACTATTTGCCAGAACTCAGTGGAAAGGCAGAGAAAAACAATGGAATGGATGTTGAAGCAGTCAAGGAGGGAGAAAGAAATGATGACAGGGCCAAAAGAGAAAGATGACACCACTGTCTCAATCTCACTTCCTGCATGTTCTTCCCGGAATCAAAGCATTTTCCTGGATTTCATTAGCAACTGAACGATCTGAAAGTCTGATACAAATACATGAGTATCTGCCCTCAGATGAAGAGGGTAAACTGGAAGAACAATGTCATAGCTTCAGTTATGACAAGATTATGCAAGTTTACACATTTCTTTTTTACTGTAAGAAGTGTGCTTCAGCTTATTTCCCAACAACAAAAGTTTATTATTCTAACATATCACCGTAACTTCATAGAAAACCCCCCCCCCAAAAAAAGAAGAAGCAATTTTATTAAGTTTGGGAAAAGTTTTTGAGCTGATAGGAAATAGTTCTCTTGGACAGCAGTTCAACTTTCCACAGTGCTTGCCAAGTAACTACTGAATGAAATACATGCAGTGTTTCACAGGACACCGTATCATGACAAATGGCTGTCAGATTTCTAACATCCTGCTGCTGACTAACAGAGGAATAACAGCAGACATGTCTTCAAAAGTCCAAATCTCCCGCTGGCACTGACAACACAGAAAGGGCAAGCTTTCAGCTTGTGCTATTGTTGTTCCCACTCTGTACAGTTTGGTTTCTGATACACGCTGGGAGAATTGTCCACAGTGTCTGCCAGTAAGAGATTCTGTCAAAAAGTATTATGTAACCGGACTATTTTCCATCATGTTAGATGATGACACTTTTTCTGTTGATATTCATGTTGTTTTTTTCTTTTTTCTAATGATGGTCAGCCAATATCAAGCAGACTCGGAGATGTCCTCTCTCCTATTCTCCTTCTTCCCCTCTCTTACTTGCTATTCCACAACTCTGCCCACACATTCATACAAAAAAAAGGTGTCATGGTTTTTGACACATTTTGAAATGTGTCATTAGTTAAAAAAAAACACATAAATTATCATGAGTTTCTCATGGACTGACCAGCCATCTCTGATGTGAATGACGATAACTCCACTAACCACCATCTTCAATCATCTAAAAGCAAGTTTGAGAATATGTCCTGATCTGCCGCATATCACGACCATCACACACAATCATCTGTCTTTCTGTAGCTGCTCCAGGAAACCCACACTGGTATGCTGCTAACCTGGTCTCTGCTTGGAAAACTGTGCTCCCTTGGTTTTAGTTAGGACTTATTTGGGTTCAGTGCTTTTTAGTGTCAACAGTTCATTCACCACTGAGTGAGGAACAGCAATCAGTGTCCGTTAGGACACGGTCATTCTCAGCAACTTCCTCTAATAATTGACCAATCCAGTCGTCTCCACCCAGAAAAGGAGGAAGGGAGTCTCACTGCCCTCAGTAGCAATAAAAGTGGAGTTTCCATCCAACTATGTTCATGTGCACCACCACTGATGTTTTACATTAGCCAGAACGCACAGAATTGATTTGTGCCTTAACAAATGAGACTGAGATACATCTGCTGAACATCCATTAAGGAGCACTCTTCAAGTTTTATAGCTTAAATATATGCCACCCAAAAACTGCTAATTTGTTATGAAGGAAGTTTAAGGGTGCTTGCCTTTCCTAAGGAAGAAAGGATACATGGGTACGGTTTTGTTTCTGGGCCAGCAGTTGACAGAGTCCAATAATCATAGTAATGCTAAAGGTTCCAATTATGAAGGGGATGTTGCAGCAAGCTGTTGGTAGTATATGGCTAACCCCATCACTTGAATGTTTGTCTTGTATTGATAACCTAAAGTTTCAAGACAGTGGACATATATGATGTAGCTAATCTGCTCTGTTTTACATTTGTAAAAGCAGTTATCACTAACCCTTGGCTTACATCGAGGTTGTAGCTTAAGCATTTGAGCAGCCCATTAATTCAGGATTCTTTAGTCAGGTGGTAAAGGTACTAGAGAGACTGCAGTGTGTACATCAAACTATGAATTTTGTTCTGTCAACAAGAAATTATGCTTTTTAGTTCACGGGTTTTTTTCAAACCTCCACAGTGGAACACATATAGCCTTTAACATACATCTGACCACAGACATCTTACATTTTCATTAGATATGGAAAATGTCAGCTCACTACATTATCAAAAGTTATATAACATCACTCATAACTTTGAAAGATAGACGTTCTCAAACATTTTCTCATATTTCCCCCAGTCTGAAGCCAAAAAGAGCCCCCCATACTTTCTTTTTATCCGTCATTAACAATAACAAATTGATCAAAGCTGAATTTTATTAAAGGGCAGAAGCATCAACAAACACTTGCCTTAACAATTCTAGTGGATGAACAAGATTAAATAAAAACTTTGAAGATTTTCCTGCAGTTATGGAATTATATTTCAAAAGTGTTGCAAACTGTGCACTACAAAGTGATGGATATACATTTTACACGTGTAAAAATGTAGAGGGGACATTCTTGTAGTGCTTGCACATACACATAGGCTCATAACTCTATTCTGAGAGCCGTGTGGTTTTTCCTCATTCGTGTTGAGCTTTAAACTCGATTTCTAATCTTTCCCTACATTCATCGGAAGCTCAGCCTTCTGCACACGCATGCTACAAAAAGTCAGACCTCTGCTGAAGTTGCAGATCAACTGCAACTCTAGGGGGATGTTAAAACGATAATGAGAGATGTGGCTGATGTACTGCTTGCCACTGACATGCCATTTGCATCATCTGTCTGGGATGAGATGACAGAAGATATGGAATCAGTCAAAGCAAGCAAATAATATATAATAACTAGCCTGTGCCTCCAGATACACAGACTAGTCAACCTAGTCTGTGTATCTGGAGGCTGTATTTAGTTAGCAAAGCTGCTACAGTGTTTGTACATGACAGCTGTCATCTAATTTGAAATAAGAGCCACAACAATGCTAATCATATAAATTTTGAAATTCTATGTATATTAAATTCCTTTACTGCTAATTCACAAAAAGAGTACTACACAAAAAGAATAGCACTATTCTATGAGTAGTACTACTCATATTCTTTGGCAATATTGTTTTTAGAAACAGCCATGCCAATTAAGCATCTTTGAATGTGAATTTGAGAATATCCACTGTAAGAAAACATACAGGATGAATATTTTTTCAAACCAAAATGCAGACTGCGCTTATTTTTCGGACTAAAGCTCAGCTGTGTGCAGCCCCAACACAGTTAACAATTTTCCGGGTAAGGCACCCATCACTACATATGACCTGATTGGCAAACCTAAAGATTGCTTCTACCCTGAGGCAAGTAGCAGTTCCTCAGATGATCACTTGACACAGACTTGACATTGACCATTTGAGGAACTGATAATGAAGTGATCCCTGTCAATGTCCCATGTTAAAATGCCTAATTTTACAGCAGAAATAAATACATTCACTGCCTGGGACAAAAACAGTTTTAGCCTCTATAGTTAATTTCCCTCTTTGTCAAACCTGTACAAGGGATTAATTTTATATACAGTTCTTAACAAATTTATTAGACCACCTGTCATAAAAACAAGAAAACACAAATATTTCAGAAATCTGTCAAAAACTTGATTAAAACTAAAAATTACCGAATTCACTGAACTGAATTCACACTTTTATACCCACATTTGAGCCGGCACACTGGACTTCTCTGAGAAGTCAGAAATTGATCAAGCATAACATTTAACCACTAAAACTAATTCTCCCGGTAATGAATGCCAAAAGAAAGTAAAGGAAGTAAAAAATTTTAATTTGGCATCTTAATCAAAAAATAATAACATACTTTACTATTTTTTCGGCTTTTTTGTAAAAGTAAATTTGAAAATTCATGGATAACAACAATGATTATATTTTAGCATTAAAAATATAATTTTGATTAAAGAGTTTGTGCATAGTGATAGATTAACCATTATAGAAACTTATCTTGGTAAGCACTGTAACTGCTACAACTCTGCTGGTCTTCACCTCCATTAAGTCTTTGGACCATTTTGAATACATTCACTGCTGTGCAGTTAATGTATGAATAGAAAAAAAGAAGTTAGGGCTCCAGTTTGTGTGAGTGAAATATTGTATTTTTTTGTCTGCTGAGCAGGTATCTGTGTCTATGGTGCATCCACACAGTCTAGGGTTGCACCATGATAACCAAGCTACCTAGGGTCAGTTGAGCATTCCTCCCCCTTGTCCATTAACATCATCATTGGCTCTAAAAAACAATATGGGGATATCAACAATGCTAAGCCTGAGGCATCTTTACAGACATCCATCTTTCATATAAAGTCTACGCTTTAAAGTTTATTGTTGTGAAACGACTACAACTAGAAGGCGAGCCAAATTGTCATAACAACATTTATATCAATTTAGAGAGACACTGTATACATTTTTAATAATATCTGGTAATATACTATAGACACAAAGTACCAGATGAAATTACTAAAGCAAAAAACAAGTACCCCGCACTGTATTCAGGATTTTTTTTAAAAAAAGCTCTTTTTCACACTTTGCTGTGTAAAAATGAACTCCAGAGCTTCTGTGTTTGCATAATAAATATTATAACAAGATGCCTCGGGACATAGTTAAGCTGTCAAATTCGATTCCTTCTTTAGTTGAAACTAGTGGAAACAATTTGTGATTTATTAGGCCTAATTTAAATTCATTTTCTGCAATATCCCGTATAATATTGAAAGCTTGGCATCAAATCTGCAGTATGCAATTTAGAGTCTAAAAAGCATGTTGTAAACTCGTATGAGTCTGCTCTAAGTGAAAAAAGTTTCTTTCATATAATAGTGCAGTGCTGAGAAATAAAACCAGCATAAAGCAAATTACAAAAAATTCTCCACTGTGTTCCAGTCAGCCACAGTTTGTTTCATATACTGTAAATAACACCCCACTGTTCTCTTTATGAAACAAACACTGTGGCTGCCAGATTTGTCTGAGTGGCCAAAACAGGTTTGAAACACATAACTCACAAAGGCCAGATGTGATCTAACTAAATCCAAACAGCTGCTCACATCAGCCACAACCAAACCTTGAAACAATACTTGATAAAGCCTCAAGTTAGCAATGCAATAAATGCTGTGCCCGGCAATATAAATGCCAATGACTCCTTTAACTAAAAAGTGAAGAAAGCAATTAAGAAAGGGATTCAATGAGGTGAAAATGAGGTGATTGATTAAAGAAGTAGATAATAAACAAGGGGCAGACAGAGATAGAAAGAAGTTGGCAGAGAGAGAAAGAGGGAGCACAGAAGAGAGATAGTCCTGCAGACATGCAGCTGGATGAATACAAGGCCCCTGTGTCAGCACTCTGCATATGAGAGAGAGTGCGTTCAAAGCACTGAAGCCAGGTCTAGCTGGTATTTAGAATGCGTTTGCACACAGCTCCCTCACACAGACTAAACCACTATCCCAACTGGACTTAACTGGGGCTGGGAGAAGTTAGGGAGGTGAGAGAAAAAAATGCAGGACAAAAACAGGAAAATTAGACAAAAGAGGAGAAGGACCACAATGACACTGAGAGATAATAACAATGACTCACCCTTGGAGCAGGCTGTCCGTGATCATCCAGATATGTGGATCCACCTGCAAAAACAAGTATACAAGTTGAAAGGCTGAAAACCGCAGAAAACTCAAACATCATATTTTATATAGTGACATTATATATATTAACATATAGTGACAAAAAATATTCATAAATAGATAAATGAACCAATAAATAAAATAGGGTTAAAAACAAACTCCTTTATAATAACATACAAAAACATAGACCTGAGCTGTCTTGTCTGCTTGGCAACTACACATGAATACTTTAACTCAGCCACATTCTTAGGTCTGGTATCTGATGTTTCTTTTTTATCAAGGTCATTCCACAGTATCTCTACATTTTTTTTTTTTGTATCATCGATACTCTTCCTAGGCCCTATATTAGACATAGACATATATTTTAATTTCTATACCTGAAGCCATTCTGTAGTTGATTTAAATCAATGTTTAAGAGCATCATCCCACTACATCCTCCGACTCCTAAAGAACTTCAGCTGGACAGCGCTGCATAATCTGTTTATAGACACTGTATATATCTGTGGACTGATGAACATTTAAACTAACTGAGAGAAGCTTGTACTTTTTCCAGCTTCATGCTAATCTTCATTTTGGTCTTCTAAGACCTATTTTTTGTGACGACAGTTCTCATCAACATATACTCACTGTGAGCAGCAAACTCAAATTTTTGAAACACATCAAAGCAGTTCTAAACCACGCCTCGATTCCTCTTTCATTGACTGGATTCCAGGTTTGCAAACTCTAAGACTCTAATTAGTTTTTGCTGATGCCAACAGACCCGTGGGTTCACATACTTTTTCCAGCCTACACAGTGAATATTTTAACTTTCTCCCTTTTTTGACTCTGTATGTTTATTTTTGACCATTTCAATCTAATGCCACTAACCCATTGCTACATCATTTGACACAGCCACACACAGCTCTTCGGCATTAAACACGAAGATGTTGTGACGAGAGTTCTCATTGAAGTAGCTCATTTGTAGCCATATATGGAACACTATGAAGCAGTTTTTTGCAGGAATAATAAGAGTTCATTGAAAGTTGTTCCTACACTGAGGATCTGTGCCCGTCTTTCAGCCCACTCTCCAAATCCAGGCCTG
>VUQS01031763.1:26949-45474 GCA_015108495.1 Heterochromis multidens | reverse complement strand
TAGGAATCTTGTAAAAGCCTTCAGCGACTGGAGTCACAAAAACTACCTCATATTGAACACCTCTAAGATGAAGGAAATGATAGTAGATTTCCAAAGATTCAGGCCCCCTGTCCAGCCTGTGAAAGTTTGTGGGGTGGACATAGAGGTGGTAAAAAAATATAAATATCTAGGTTTACAGCTAGATAACAAACTAGACTGGTCGCTGAATACAGACGAACTATACAAAAAGGGGCAGAGCCGCCTCTTTTTGTTAAGGAAACTAAGATCTCTTGACATCTGCAGTAAAATGCTGCAGATGTTCTATCAGTCTGTGGTGGCAAGTGTGCTGTTCTATGCTGCAGTCTGCTGGGGAGGCAGCATCAGAAACAAGGATGCAAGGAGACTGGACAAACTAGTGAGGAAAGCTCTCTTCGTTGTAAAACGGAGAGATACAGAAAATCATTCGCACCCACAGCCATCAGGCTTTACAATTCTCATATAAATAGCAGATGAGCTGTCAGACAAATGATTTTCCCTCTGGGATCAATAAAGTTATTCGTATTTGTATTCGTATTCGTATTCGTAAAACACTTCTGACCCATTGGAGTGTGAACAAGGGAACTGTGGGGGCGTCATGTGGCAATTGGACGTTGGATCCTGTGTGTTGCAGGGTGGGGTCTGTGTGGATCAGGCTTGTTATAGGATATCCCAGGGATACTTGATTATGATCTGGGGAGTTTGGAGATCAGGTAAACATGTTTAGCAGTCCTGCTGGAGGAGGTTGCTTTCTTTCCCATGGGGGTCTGTGCTTACTGCAGGATTGTTTAGGTGGGCAAAGGATGTTAAATATGGAGCTGCCAGGCAGGAGGAAAAGGGAAAGACCACAAAGAAGATTCATGGATGTAGTAAAGAAGGACATGCAGAGGGTTAGTGGGACAGAGGAGGATGTTAGGGATAGGGTGAGATAAAGGGAGATAATCTGCTGTGGCGACCCTTAAAGGGAGCAGGCAAAAGAGGAATAATAATACTTTCTGTTCAAAAGTGATGATTCGTTTTTTCAGTTATCAGGTCCAACTATTTCCAAATAGCTAAGAGAAATTAAAAAGGCATGCCAAACACAAGCTCAGATCATTTACTGTGATTTTGTAAACCGTATTAGTTCTTTATTTATAATCCAACTTTGTGAAAATTTTTATGTCTCTTTTTGATTTCGGATCTGTCTGCATTTCCCCTTATTTTTAAACAGCATGTGTAGTAGTCATATTGATTATTTCAGATCTTTCATTTTACAAATTGCTTTGTCACCATGACTGACCTTTCAGCCAATGCAGCATGTACATTTGTTTTATCAGTCACTAGAAATTCATGTTGTAAACATTTGATGCCCAAGTTTCTAAAGGTATGTCAGGATCAGTTTTCATCTAGAATAATTACATTTGATGTCTATGAGAATCCTAGTCTTCTTTCACTTATTAAATGTCAAAAGTTTTTTTCTGTTTTTCCTCTAACTGTAAACAGTATCGACACTGAATACTATTAAATAGTGAGGAAAGGGTTTGATTTGAACTATTTTAAACATATTTCAAAGAGGAGAGAGGAAAAGAGGATGTTAAAGGGCGGTACATGTGCTGTTCAGTGTTGTCCTGGTGTGTAACTGCAGTCTCACACTGAGTTGACCAGGCGTTCAGCAACTATTTCTCCATTTCTGTGTTTTTCCATTAGTGAATTGTAGCCTAGGTGACACAACAACACCATGACTCATTTGATTCAGCAACACCTTAGAAATGGTTCTGGACAATATCTTGACAGTCTGATTTCTAATCGCTTTGACTTCTTCCTTTCTTACAAGTCTGTTTTTACTGGGAATAGCCTTCACAATGCTTCCCATTGGCCACTGATTTCTTTTTGCCTGACTGCCCTTCATCAGAACTATGACTTCATCTTTGAGATTAGATTTCTGGATTTAGATTAGATCTTTACAACACTGCATTGTGCTCAAATATTCTAATCGACACATTACCCAGAAGATCTCTGCCAAAGCTTGAACTGTGTTGCATTGATTCTTGAGTAAATCTCCTTTTGAGAACTCAGGGGCTGGAGAAAACAGGTACCCATTTTTTGAACCAGCAGCATGGAAAGGATTAGCACGAGAGGAGCTTCCCTCATCCTGGAAGAGCAAATGTAGTAGTGTTCAAATTAGGGTCTAAAGACAACAAAAGCCACTTAATCCATAATCATAAGCAATGATTTTAAGTTGTATCAATTCATTTAACCATTTTTGTTTTCTATTAAGGGAAACAGATAAAGCTATAGATCTAGCTGCTTCCAGTAATGTCCTTTTTACTATTTTGCAGCAGAGTTTACAATTAGCTCACTTCCTCTCCAGTGCAGCTATTTGCAATCAACACTAGATGGAGCTAAAGGGCATACAAAAGACACATATGCTGATTCCAATACAGTAATACTCTTTACAAAAATTTTTCTGATTATTGCAGACTTCTGTCCATGGCTTAAAATAGAAAATTTATATAACTGATTTTACACAATCAATAGTTTTGTTAACATGGTGGAATACAATCACCAGTCACTTCATTAGGTTCAATGTCTCATTAACACAAATATCTAATCAGCCAATTACATGGCAGCAACTCAGTGCATTTAGGCATGTAGACATAGTCAAGATGGGCTGCTGAAGTTCAAAGCAAGCATCACAGTGTGGCAGAAAGGTGATTTAAGTGACTTTGAATGTTGCATGGTTGTTGGTGCCAGACGGGCTGGTCTGAGTATTTCAGAAACTGCTGATCTGCTGGGATTTCCCCACACAGCCGTCTCTATGGTTTACAGAGAACAGTCTGAAAAACAGAAAATATTCAGTGAACAGCAGTTCTCTGGGTGAAAATGTCTTTTTGATGCCAGAGGTCAGAGGAAAATGGCCAGACTGCTTCCGATAACTACTCATTGCAATCAAGATATATACAGAAGAGTATCTCTGAACAACACATCGAATCTCGAAGCAAATGGACTACAGCAGCAGAAGACCACACATGGTACCATTCGTGTCCGCTAAAAACTTGTGTCTGCTAAAAACAGGAAACTAAGGCTACAGTTCACAGGGGCTCACCAAAATTGCACAACAGAAGACTGCCTTGTCTGATGAGTCTTGATTCAGAGACATTCAGATGGTAGGGCCAGAATTTGATGTAAACATGAAAACATGGATGCATGCTGGTGGTTTTGTAATGTTGTGGGGGATATTTTTTTGGGCCACTTAATACAAACTGAGCATTGTTTAAATGCCACAGCCTACCTGAGAATTGTTGCTGACCATGTCCATCCCTTTATGAGTGCAGTGTACCCATCTTCTGATGCCTACTTCCAGCTGGATAACACACCATGTCACAAAGCTCAGATTATCTCAAACTGGTTTCTTTAACATGATGATGAGTTCACTGTACTCAAATGGCCTCCACAGTCACCAGATCTCAATCCAATAGAGCACCTTTGGTGTGTGATTTAACAGGAGACTCACATCATAGATTTGCAGCTGACAAATCTGCAGCCACTGTGTGATGCTATCATGTCAATATGGACCAAAATCTCTGAGGAATTTTTCCAGCACCTTGTTGAATCTATTTTCTGAAGAATTAAAGCAGTTTTGAAGGCAAAATGGGGTCCAACCCAGTACTAGCAAAGTGTAACTAATGAAGTGATCAGTGAGTGCATACTTTTAATTTTGCCCACCAAGATGTACTTCAGGCCCCCATTTTGGGGTCTGGAAACTTTACACTGCTTGATTTCATGACAGAGTACAGTCACTTGACAGAGCATGCAGTCAGACACTGTCTACTACTCTCCTCAGAAAGCACATTTCTTCTGGCTCATTTACCCAAGACGGATAAGGGAAGACTACATGCTGTGTGTGTACAACCAGTTAGTCCCCCACAGTCTGTTTGAACACCAGCTTCCAAAATAAATCACTTTAAATCCACCCCTCTCAGCTTCTAACTTCCAGCAATTGTTCATCAGGAGACTTATCTGTTGCTCTGTTAGCCCAAAGGGAATGTCTCCCTTTTTGAAGGCTTAAATGTGATCACAGACTAAGAAAATTACAGTAGCAGTTTTATGAATTTTATAAGCTATTGTTCTCCTAAAACGTATGAGCCTATAGTTTATCATCTAATAATAAACTCTTGTTGTTGTTGTTCTTTCCCAAATTTCCCAAAGTGAGGTGGCTGAATGATAATCTAAAAATTAGTAGAAGTAAGTCAATACATGACCCTGTGATGTTTCCTTTTTTGGAATAAACCATGAAGGAGAGCAGTACCTTGCCTACTCTCTTTCTTTGGCTGATAGTGACCTAAAGTACTGATAGTGTGCAGGAAATTGCTGAATTCTTCAGTTGTGACAGTGTGGTCTCAAAATCCCAGATAACATAAGGAATACCAGTACTGGAATGACCAAGTTTCCCATGTTCTCATGTGCCACATCACAGTTTTCCTCCTACAGGGTTGGAAGAGTGGTTCACATCACATTTCAGCTTCTTTTGTGTCTCACTCTTAGCGAGCACCGCTACTCCCGATCAAGTCCCCAAAATGGTAGCTGTGGATTCCTGTTGTGGGCGGAAAGGTGAGGGCAGGATGTTCTTATTTACGCCTGCTACTATGACCTACAACAGCAAAGTGATTGTTGTAGTGATAAAAGAAAACAGTCTGCAGCATATCCACACACTGCAGGGTACAGCTAGACAAAAGAAGATTATTTACATTGATATAAAAAGAAGCGCATCCTGTTTCTGAAGTTAAAAATAAATCCAACAAATGTTTATTCTGCACACTTTGGCAGATAGATTCAAGCTGATATCACAGTGATTGTTTGCATTGCATTGTTTTTTTCTCTCCAGCCAAGATAAGTGCAGTCACCTTTAACCTCAGTTACACAGGTTGATTTTTATCAGTGTTGCAAACAAAGGTCATTTAAGTAAATAACAATACATAGGGTGTTAATTTATTTTATAATTGACATTTAAAAATGGCAAAATATGCAGTGTTGGATCAATGTTAACTTCTGAAGGGCATCTACTCCCTCCTGATGGGTGATTGGAGGACTCCCTTTAAGTTTTGTAAATTTAATTTGAAAATATGCTTGAAAGAGTCCCCGGTTAGGGTCACTGAGCTGCGTGACCATGAATGCAGCATTTGTGAAAATTTTCTTTGTTATGCTTTTGGGATTGCCGATAATGTCCTCTCTAGTGTCTGAGGTATGAAAGACAGAGTGGAGTTTGCTACTATAAATAAATGTAATGACTGTGATTTCTATTGCATATTTTTATTTTCCTGCACAACTTATAATTTTGAAAGATGACCCAAATTTCATTTCTTGGGTGAGCTCCTCCTCAGTAGCCAAAATTAAGAAATCCCCCCACCCCTCCTCAACAAAGTGACGTCGCGTCCTCCCTCCGTGTGTGGCTCCATAAAACCTCTCACGTCTGGACAGCACTGTAAGTGTTGCACAGAGGCGACAGGGAAGAGATATTGTGGGTACAAGGCGCGCATGAAACGCAGGAGCTGATTGATCTCGCTCTTGTGAGTTTTACCAAATACAGCAGTGAACCTGAAATACTTTTTACTTCAACTTCTTTTTTTCTTTTTTTCTTTTTTTTCTTTTTTTTTTTTTACCACCGATTAAATTTCCTTCATTTAACTTCATTTATATTTTTCATTTTCTTTTACTTTTTTGCACCTGCCCAGAGGATAGCGGTGCATCCGACCCGCCTCCTCAGTGCGGTGCCGGGAGTTGGACTGCCGAGCCGAACCGTGTGTAGGGATATGGGAAAATTACTGTGGCTTTGTCCTAGCGCACCTGAACCTTTTGGGCATTTATAAAAGACCTTTTAAAGGCCAATTAAGACTCAGCCGGAATTTAAAGACACAGGACACAGGGACTTAATTGCATTTATTTTTAACACAAGGTTTGCACTCTGGGGAAGTTCGCAGGATGGCCTCATCGGACTGCTTCAGACGGGTCGTTGTCATCTTGTGTTTTTCATCTCTAACATTAGGTAAGAAGTCATTCATGTTTATGTACACCAGATATTTACGCATGAAAGGACAGACTTTATGACTGTTTAATTCCTTTCAAGAAATTAATGAATGATTGATTGAATAATATTTAAAAACATTAGTTGTAAACAGCTGTCAATTTTTACAAAAACTATTATTTTTCTTTTTTTAATAGTAATTAAATTTCTCCGGTGTTTAATTGACCTGTAACCAAGAGCTGATTTTGTTGGCGAGTTTTTTGTGTTTTTTTATCCCACCTGGAGTGGAAAATTATTACTGAGAATGGATATTACCATTGATTATTTGCACATTTTTAAGGATCTTGCGCCAACAGTTTAAAGCAGGCTGTCATTGAAATTGCACTTTTCACACAAGCCCCTAGAGGTCGTCTCTGCCCGTTGTCATTAGGAGATTATAAACAAGTTAGTAAAATGTGTTGATTCCTGACAGGTTATTGGCCAGGCTCTATATTTTAATATAACTGGGTTTATTGATATGAGTTTTGAATGGTTCATTTGTATGTGCTTTTTTAGATACTCTGAATATTTTGCATGTCAGTACTTTGTTATAAATTATGAAATAAAAAGTTCCTGCAATTGTTATGTGTGCGTGGACAGGATTAAACATTTTGCAAAGAGAATGCATGTTTCATCTGACAGTGCAGTCAACTCCATTGTCTCAGTGTCACTCTGCAAAACCTGAGTAATTCTGGGATGTTCCTTCACCTTGTGCCAGGTCCAGTGTGTCACAGAGATACAAACCAAGGCTTCCTCACCACTTCCAAATAAACAGCCCATCCAAACAAAGGAAATACTGTTCACATTCAACCCCTTCTACTGAACACACACACACACACACACACACACAGTGTTTTTGAGTAGGTTTCCTTCACTGTCCACACACAAAGCGTGGGAAAGACGCAAAGAGGAGGAAGCGGATGTAAGGACAAGAGGCAGCCTGGAATTGTTCTGGCTAGTAAAGGTCACAGAAATGTGACACGCTACCTGAGCAAAGATTTCTTCCCGGAGCTCCTTGTGCTGGCGTTCAGCTATGTCAAACTTCATCCACAAGACAATAGCAAGGAGGAAAAAGGCTATTGTCTTAGTATAGGAGCCACTGACTGGTAGAGACATTAGTTAGTGGCCATGAAGATGTCTCTGTTTGTGGAGAGATGTGTAACATGTTTTCTCTGGTAAACAGCTGTAAAAATGTAACAATTTAACGATTAACCAAGCAAAGCCAACGATTTTGCGATTCACGTTGCCTTCCTTGAGTGATGCACAAGCATTTAACTGGGGCATATTTTACTGTTACACAACACTCACACCTATATTACAGTAATTTTAAAGGTGGCTTAGAGTGAAAGGGTAAATAATATTCTTGCCTATTTGCTGTTTTTTTAATATGTAACTTGCAGCTGCTTCTTATTCAAAATGAGCACAGGTTACATATGTTTGTTCATGACCTTTTGACACCAATTTAAATGAAGCGTAACAGCTCAGACAGCGCAAGATCGTCTTTTTTCAGTGGACCCTGAGCCTTCTGCATATCACTTGAGATATTACATGCAGTAATATTTATACAGTGAAGTGTGTCTGTAAATATCATGCATACATATTTAATTGAAATCATTGATTGTAGATTATAAGGATTCTTTGATTCTGGGTGCTTTTTTAGTCCGTTGTGATTTACCTGAACACGCCTGAGTTTGGGGAAAAAAATTAGTCATAAAAGTTATGACTGACACAAATAATGACTGAGAAGATGGGTAAAATGGAAAGTAGAAGCTGTCATATTTGAATGTCATCTACCTGTCTGTACTACACTGTATTAGTCAACCCTTTATTTTCCTACAATGTAGACAATCCTGCAATGAGAGGGGTTGATGTTGTGTCTAATTTGTATCAGAGTATTTTTTTTCTTTCCTGCTTGGACGCTTGAGGACCTTAAAATGAGAGTGATGAGAGGTCAGCCAAGTGAAGTGGGGGCTCATTGCTCACTGGCAGTACATCTGGGTCCATGCAGGCAGAAAACAAGAAAAACACATCCTTACACACACACACTCACACACACACACACACACACTCACCTAGATTGGAAGATTTACCAGTAGACCAGAAAAAGTCATTCCCCTACACTGGGATATTCAGGTTTACAAATTGAACTGTGTAGCTTTTCTTATAGGATTATTCCAGCATCTGTTCCATGCTAGACCTATCCACCTTGAGCCAGCAATATATTTTCTTTGAATCCTGCATGATATTTCAATTTCAAGGAGCTTCTGTCTGCCTCCTAGTCTTAATCATACATTATGGAACAGGAATCCTCTGGGTTTACTATTTAGGAGTCTCATGGTGGAGATCCCCCTTTGTTGGCTCTACACAGCTTTATATAACCTAGAATGGCCACCCATCATGGCCAGATGTTCTTTTATTTTGTGTTTTTTTTGGAGGAGTCTGGGGCATTTTGCCTCCAAACCTCTAAAGGCTGATACACACCTAATTAAAAAGGCACTCTCTGTAACTGTTGTCTTAACCTTGCAGTTGGCAAAAGTGAAGGGTTTTTGTAGGGATCTGTATGAGAGAATATTCCAGGACACAAGCAGCACAGCCAGAGCAGTGGTCGCTGCTCCTTATTATGGCAGGTGGTCAAGTTTTGTCAAAGGTTTAGTAAAGTTTGTCTTGAACTGTTTGTCAGCCTAAAATCAATGACCTGTCACTGACATTTTTGCAGCAGGATAGCACCATGGCCCTGAGAAGGTGTGATGTTTAGACCTACAAAACTCAAGATTTAGTGGATATAGATCAAGCTTAGCTTTTCAGTCTAGCTTCAGCAGATGACAGAGTAGTATTATATGCCCTTGAAATTACTTTTAGCATATTGTTGAGAGAAAATTTTAAAATAGGTTAATGCGTAGTGTGTTGCATTTGTTTACAATAGCTATCAATGCGCTATCATGCAACCTCATCGGACAGACTGTTCACTACTGTTTTACTCCGTTCATCAAGGTCACAGTACAGCAAAGCTGACTCATGTACTCTAACACCAATTCACTTTTAAACACCCCCCCCCCATCCACCTTTTGTTACAACAGAAGAACAAGGGAATTCCGCACATTATTCCTCATACTTTAAGGGCTGTGACTTGGGGTTTCCTTTTCTGTTCAGTGACAGTGTAAGTCATCTGATACAGTAATTTTTTTTTTTATTACACAACATCAACAATGAGCTACTGGCAGTATGCTGGTGGCATCTTCATATATGACTTGTCTCTTTAACAACTTTATGTATTTTTTTTTATTTGTAGTTCTGTAGTGTTTTTAAAGTGCAGTAGTAGTCACTGGACTTATGGAGTTGTGCTCAAAATATCTTTTTAAAACACCAAGTCTGTATGCTTTTTCTCATGTCAGGAATATAAACAACAAGTATTATTCAAGATTCTTAGACGAAACGTGGCTAAGTTGAGCATACGTAGGTCATCATTTTGAGTTGCATTGCTGAAACACTGAATCATTTAGCCTCAGTCAGTGTTTGGCTGTTCTTTCAGACTAAATATTTAATTATTTTCTCAACCACTGACATTTCAGACTATTGCAGAGTAAATCCTGGAATCTGTGCTGTTCAAAATTTTTGTCTTTATTTCCTGACCATTTGTGTTTTCCAAACACTGTGTCCTGTGCCATTTCCTTTAATCAGTGCCAAGCGAGGACAAAGACACACGAATGTGATCCTGGTCTAATCTTAGCTAACTTGGCTCTGTGTCAGTAACCAGCTTGATGCTGTGTGACTTGATCAAGATCATGCAAGTAGAGTGAAAAACTCAACCAGAAGTCCGTCGGCCTCTCGCTCCCTCCCTAACTCCCTGTTTGTTCCATGCCTGTCCTCTTTGTAATGGCTTTAAATGAGAACCAGCTTTAGGGCTCTTTGAACCAACTCAATAAGCACAATTTCTGACATATTTCAGGCGATCTCCAGGAGGAATGCAGGGCACAGCTGTTGCAGGGAGTTAGGGCTGTCGGGATGCTAGCTGAGATCAGTTCTGGGCAGGTGGGAGTTTTGAGGGTGGGTACGTAGACAAGACAACCACAGGATTTTTTTTCCCTCTCTTCTCTTGTCTTTTTTTAGTGGGCTGCTGAGGCCCCCTGCTGATTCACCCATCTGTAGTGCATTACTGAAAAGAACAACATAAAAAATATGCTAGTTCTAAGAGATGAGTGTCCTGCCCGGGCAATTCAAGGTCAAGATGATGATTTTGGCTGTGTTGTAGAACTTAAGCATTCATGCATGGGATGCATTTGTAACCGAGTCAAAGAAGCAAGGAGTTGAAAATGCAGTATTTAGTTTCATTACTCATCTAAGTCTTCGGTCTCAGGCATGATTTAAACTTCTGTGGTAAACCTTTGTAGAGCCTACAATGTAACCTATGTAAGTGGCCGACATTGTTGCCGGCGTTTATGCTTGTGCAGGTGCATATTTTGGGGGCAAACATTTGTACCTCAAGTTTTTCCACTTCTTTGGACATTCCCTCTCATAAATCCCCAGTCAGCTGACTCCAGGTTTCCCTAACTTATAAACAGTACAGTTGCAAAATGACAGAAACTGGCACCATTGCCTAATAATATGGTGGGGGTGGGGGAAACCTGCTGTCAGCTGAGACTGAAGAAGTCAGTTGGATAAGTAAGGAGATGTTTCTCCCACTGAAAACGCTGCATCCAGATGAACAGAATCAACTTTCAGTGATTTCCTTTCCTGAATTAATGAGCATGCATCAAGGCAGTAATTAGCATGGCTGAAAAAAACATGATAGATAGTGGGGGGCAGGGGGGGCGGGTCCTACTTGTCTTTAATAGATTACATTGAGATTGATGGTATTCTTGTTTCCAGCACATTGAGGCATGAAAAATGCAAAGTAGAATGCACTCAAGAAATTTGTTTGGCAGCTACAAATAAACCATACAATTATTAACTGTAGGAACTGCAGCTCGTGTGGTTGTTTATTGAGGCCAGGGTTCTTGATTTGTGGTTGTATACAGCCAAAAGTGTGTGGTTTTATGACATGAAAGAGTGCAAGCCACAACCCTTCCCCTCTGCTTAACCTTGGACAATAAAACAATGATGTTATAACATTTTGAGAGGAAGTGAATATTGAGTCCCCCTGCCAACACTGGCAGCGTCAGCTCATTCTTGCCACAACAGCTGTTCTGAATAATAGACAAATACTAGGAGAATGTGTGCGAGTCATTGTTTTTCTGTATTTCTGTGTGTAAATTCAGGTTTCCAGGTGTGTGGGTAACACATAAAATGGGCCAGTATTGCCCCTTAAACCAGTATCAGCATCATCCCCATAATCCAACATCGGTCTGGCTTGAAAACAAATGATGGGTATACTTAACAAACTTGTTTTGTGTCCACAGTGACAAGCTGTTTAGGGATCTTAGTGAAAAGAAGGAAACCACATATGGGACCGTGACTCTTTCTGAACAGCAGGCAGAATTACTGTGTTTCCTATGTTGACTGTTGTTAGAGAGACCTCTCAACAGATTCTGCTGGCTGCACACCAGATAATGGCCACCTTTGAATCAAAAATCTCCACCCTCTTGATATTATAAGCACAGCATTCAGAGTACAAGGTCACTAGTAAATGAAAAAAAAAAGTGTTTGGTTCCTGCTAAATCAGACTGTGTTGACCTTTTTGGCAGAGTGGCACAGCTGCTCCACGTATCATCTCCTTCCTCCCTTTATTCCACCTTTGCTCACCTAAGACCTCGATCCATTCAACAACCTGCCCTCCAGCTCCCAAAAGTCCCCCCAGTGCGCTCTCAGTGGACAATCACTTACATAAGAGGCAGGAGTAGAACTGCACAAAGTGAACCCACGTGCACAGCACCGAAGCCACGTTACACAGCACTTGTGCCATGGGGATTTCCAGCTGTGTTTTTCATTCTGTTTAGCGCAACAATGACTGACACATACCATTAAAGACTTGGTGTAAATGTGTTAATCTGTGTGTCTGTGTGTGTATTTGGCAGGACACTTGGAGAGAGCGAACTTGCCTAAGATTCATCCCCCTGGCAATCCACTCATTCTTCATAAAGGCAGTTTGTTAAACCTCACGTGCAGGTATGCAGTTGATTCCAGTTGGCATTCAAACTCAATCAAACATTTCTGATGGTGGAATGTAACTCTTCTTAACCACTGTACATTACAATACAACTTAATTTACTTTTGTGATATCTGAAGTTTTTGACTTCTCCTAGTTGCTGGTCAGAGATGATTTTCAAGAGATTCTGCTATAAACTTTAGACTCCATTCTCATTATATGACACAAAGGTGAAGGGGGAAATAGCAGGATGTGTCTGGTTCTGTGGGCTCTTACTAGTTACAAAGAAGCTGAGACAGTCCCTGACCGGAACCAGCGATGGTGGTCCACATTTGTCAGTCTTCTGCCATTTCCTTTAGGGAGTTCGGGACCCAAGTGCATTCACACTTATTAAGGATTTAGGGTATTAGATCATTTTGTAGGCCTGCAAAGAATTCTTTGGAACTCATGTTGGTTTAATGTAATGCTTCCCTACAAGGCCACATTATAAGAAGCATGACATGTACAGCACTGTCTTGTTTTCTGTATAAGGATGAGAACTAGAGGTTCTGCTTGACCCAAAATTCTGAAGGGGAAAGGGAGAGGAATGCAAGAAATGTTAGATGTTCCTCTGGGATCTCTTTAATGAGCATTTTAAACTGAATTCTGTGGAAAGAATGTGTTAGTTAAGCACATCATTGAAGAGAAACATGTTCCCATGTGAAAGTTCAAGCTCTTGGATGACTCAAGATTAACTTGAAATAAACTTAAAATGAACTTCAAGCCCAAAAGTCCCTAGGGGTAAAGGAGGCGCTGCCATCCTAAATTTAGTAGCTTTTGTGGCCACTGCCAGATGTGACACCTTCTCTAAAAATAGATCCAAGATGTGCACTGTTTTGTTTGCATCCAATCACTTTTAATAGTATTAGTGGTTTGTTTGCTCACATACATAATTGATATCAACATCATTTAATACTCTCCCTCGTTTTCTAATGTCAGAGGTCACGGCGTCATCACTTGGACACTTGGCAATGCCCATCGATTGATCTCATCAGAGGGGATAAAGGTGGAGAAATGTGATTCAAAACCTCATCGTCTGTCACACTGCAGCAGATTGACAGTCACACACCTGAGTGCTAGTGACACAGGGGACTACACCTGTAAATACTCCAATAATGGTTCAGACCACATCAAATCCAGCTATGTGTTTGTCAAAGGTGAGACCTGGAAACCTTTATAATTGTATAATGCTCAAATTATCCAGTTCAGAATGTAAGACATTGTCCAGCACGAGAAAAACTGAATGTAATGTTGTTTCAAAATACAGATAATTTGTCTTTAAACTCTAAAACTGAAAATAGTTCTTAGGTTTTGAACTGAGTGGTTTTTTTCATCACAATTTGAAAGTCACGGAAGATTTGTGGTTAAAAAAAGGATTTCATAGGGTGATTGTTATCTCCTGACGCCTGTTTCAGGGTCTAATGTTGAACTGAGCTCACAGACAGTGGAATTTACAGTAGTGGCCACAATGAAAGGCACAATGAGCAGTGTGGTATTTCCTGCAAGACACAAGTCAGTATCCTTTATAGAAGGAAAAAAGAGTAAGTTAGGCAGCAGGAAGAAAAGGACCTGTCCAGGGTGTACCCTACCTCTTGCCCTATTTCAGCTGCAGTAGACTTTAGCTACCCTTTGATGCCAAGTTTGATGGATTTTATGAAAACATGGGAAGAATGTTCAACAGAAAGATAGCAAGCAAGATCTACTTACTGAAATTTGCAGTTGTATGCATTAGATATACATATATAGGCAGTTATTGCTACTTTTATTCAACTTTTCATTCAGACTGAAGTGCCACAGGTCTCCATCTCAGAGAAAGAAATAGAGAAAGGAAGTGGTTTCTGTGGTACTGTGGTTTCTTTTGGAGGTGAGAGGAATAGCTAATTGCTCGGGAAACCCTGGTCATTGACTATTTCCTGCTACAGCTACTGTTTTCCCTGTAACAGTGCTTCCCTAAATCTCACATGACACCACATACAGTTATTCAACTGGAGATTGCACGGGGCAGCACATTCCAATATCAGCCAATGTGACCAAGATGGTTTTATATTTTATACAATTGGTATAAAGTTATGTAATATTGACCTACAACTTGGTTAACTGTTGTAAATATAAAAGCTAACTTCATTTCTTCTTCTTAAGCTTTTGAATGTGGTCCACAGTTTACCTGGTATGCTGTGTCCTATTTCAAAGCTCCTCAGCTGTTTATCAAATGATTTTCTTTTGTCACACCACTAATGCTTGACCTCCCTTTAATCGCAAACTATTTATGTAGCTGGAACGTTCCCACAGTTGTTGCATGACTGACTGCCCTTATATGGCCAGAATTAACTAATCTGAGATTTGATCTCTTTTCTGGATCTCATTTGACATGCCCTTTTTCATTTCCATCCATCCACTTGCTATACCTCCTTTTCTATGTGGGTAATGGGGTCTGGAGCCTATCTCAGCAGATGTGAGGGGTGGGGTACACCCTGGTTATGTTGCAAGTCAATCGCAGCGAAAGAAAGCCAGAGACTTTGGGAGAAAACACATGCACTTCTAAACCCACATAGGCAGTAGGTCAAAATATGCACAAACCACACTGGAGGACCATAGCCAGCTGGCAGCTATAACCCATTGCCTTCCTGCTGTGATGCAACAATGCTAACTACTGCACTTTTAAATTCAGATGCCTTATTTTACCAGAATAGGAATCATTTTATTACAAAACATGGTCATCCTGAAGAGCAACTTGTGACGGACCACATATTCTTTGAAATGCTGTTTCTGCCTGACTTGTATTTAAGATGTTGCATTCCTTTTTTCAGATCCTGAGCAACCATTTGTGGAGCCCCATGTTGCTATACCTTATGCTCTGGGCATCTACAGGCATGAGACCAGCCTTGTTGTCCCGTGTCGGACATCCTCACCTGATACTAATGTAACACTGACAGGGGTAGGGTCTTAAACACCATCATTTCACACAGTCTGTATGTCTTCCACTTGTGGGTTAAATGCTTTCATAGTACTACATATTACTGTAATACACAGTGTTCCATAGACATTGCTGAACATGAACTTCCAGGAAAATCACACGACACATCCCCTGAGAGAACAAGATTACTATTAATACCACAGCAGGGTATCCTTACCTCTTTAGAAAAAAATGTGCTTCCACTCTGTGCTTAGGGCATCACACTGGTTCTCACACCCTCTGTGTGTTAAATCATTCTAGCACACAGAAGCAGACCGGGGACAGTGGCTTAGCTATGGGAAGCTCAGGGGCGGCAAAGCGAGTCATCCTGTCTGCTTCCTCTAAGAGCAGGAAGCTGTTCCAAGAGTGCTCTTCTCAGAATAGATCCTCAGACTAAATTTAGTCCCTCTTCTCTTACAAACATCAGGAAACACATAAAAACTGTGTTCAGTCTTAGAAAACAACAGGTAACAACAAGAGGACTGCAATGTTTGACCTTAGTAGCCAGTGGATGAATGCTGCCTTGTTTTCCACAGTATTTATCTATACAACTTAAGAGCCTGTTAGTATTTGATAAAGTGTCTCATCTTCAGCACTATGATTGTCATGCAAACCACAAAGTTTTGTGCTTTTTTGTTTAATTGTTTGTGATTAATATACAACTGTGTGTCACTGTGCCAACTGTGGATAAACACCTCTGACTCTGACCACAGATAGTACTTGGGTGACCTTCCTGTTATTAGTAAATGTATGGCACTCCTCTTTCCTGCTCACCTTCCTTCCTTCCTTCTCTTCCTTTACCTCCTATCCCAGCCCTCCTTCTGACATGAGAACAAACAGTAGCAGGCAAGGACATCCTTTTCCAAGTCTGCAATGTTATTTCCCTAGTTGCATAAATTAATGCAGCGGTCACATTCCACCAAAAAGAAGGCCTTCACGCTAAGCCATTTTCACCTATGAACTCCAGACAACAGCAGATAGTCCACTTCAGACATGTGCTCATTACTGGGAATACTGGTTTAGGCAAGGGAGCTGCCTCAGTAGAGCGTGTAGACGGCAGCATACATACATGACCGCCAATTCACTGGACTGTTACCTGTGCCATTCTCACATGTGCACCTACGGGTGCAATCCAGCATCACACAGACTTTGTACCCTGGAGCTCTCAGGTTAAAGACTGCTTAATGTCATATCTCATTGCACTGGACATTTACGTTCTTATATGCACCACTGTCTGGTGATGTCTAGAAAAGCTCAGGGCTGCAGTGTATGTATGAAAACAGCTTAACAGATGTGTCCCCAGCTGAGCCTAGTGAAGCATGAGTTACATGTTAAATGAAGTCGTGTAGCTTCCTCTTCAGTCTGTCTGGCTCAGTGACCTGTAATGGGCATCACAAGTGTCATCAAATGTAGCAGCTTTGCCTTTTTCATTACAGTTGCCACATTTACGTGAGGACGTTAAAAAAGAAATGGTATGGGATCCAAAGGTGGGGTTCAGGATCCCCTATGGTCGCTACGATTCATACAACCTTCTGACATGTCACGCCAAGGTCAACGGTCGATTGTTCAAGTCAGATTACTTCCCTAAGAGAATGAGTGAGTCTGTTGTTTTCCTGGGGACAGTTTTTTATTGTCTGACTGTTTAAGGTTTCATAACATTTCATTATATTTGTTCAAATTTTACAGCTGATGTTCTTGAAAATGTGAAGATTACCCCAGATAACCACCGTGTTAAAGTCTTGGTTGGAGACACCCTCATCCTCAACTGTAGTGGGGAGACCACCTTTAATGGAAGAATCAACTTCACCTGGAATTTTCCAAAGAAGAGAGTGAGTTCATGGTTTATTGTTGACTTTACAATATTGTGGCCCAGTCTACATAAGTAGCATTGGCATTTATGGTACGTTCTTTGCCTTCAGGAAAATTGGCATACTACAATCAAGTCCCCAGTCAGGCCTGCTAATGTTCTTGTAATGAGCAAAGCTTTAGTGTTGCCAAACATTACTATGGAAGATAAGGGAGTATATCACTGCAAAGCTGAGCTGGATCCCACAATAAACAGGACTGTTACAGCAAAAGTTGTTGTCTATGGTGAGAATGCTTTTAAAACTTTATTATTACAAGTGAAGTAAAAAAAAATAGCCTGTAATTTAATGTAACATTGGGGCAGTCCTTTAATGAAATGATGTTAACTTTAATTTTATTTCTTTGATTACCTTCTCATTATCTGTAATCTTCGGTGCAATCTTGCAGAGCATCCATTCCTTAACATCTCCTCTAAGAATGGTCGGCGTAGAACAGTCCTTGAAGGTGAAAGGAAGGTTGTGTTTGAGCCCAGGGTCAATGCTTTGCCACCACCAGACGTGATAGCATGGTATGTAATGGGTTAGAACCACTATAAATAAACTTTTTGTTGTGAGCATGGGAGCACCTCTATTATTGCTTATGCATAATAAACAAACTTTTTTTGTGCCTCTAATATTCAGGTACAAGGATGGGGTCTCTATCCAAAAGAATTCCACTTGTTATAAGATATCTGGTTTCACCTTGGCCATCACTGATGTGCAGGTGAAGCATGCTGGCATATTCACCCTAAGCCTGGGCAACAAAGTGAAGGAGCTGTACAGGAATCTGAGCTACACTCTGGAAGTCAAAGGTAAGCCATTACCACCAACCTGATAATCTCCACTGATCCTGATGAAATGAAGCAGTGCCTTGGCTGTGGACTGAGGCTGCCCCCAGCACTTCTGCTGCTACTGCTGCTTTCAGTCCAGTTTACTGGACGGCAGGTAGCAGCTCTAGTATGAGAGGAATTTGGGGGCTTGTTGATCCCAGGGCTGGATTTACGTAGCAGGGGCAGCTGTTGTTGATTATTGGGGCTCTTTGGAAGGGGCTTGGCGGAGTGTGTAAATGGCCCGAGCTCTATTCTGCACACGAACTCCAGCTGCACCAGACCCCTCCAATCCTTACTTGCATACTCACCATGTGTACATAAAGTAGGGCTCATATAAACAGCATGTTCTATACATTATGTATACAGCTTGAGAAAAATCAGCATGCAATTCATTGTTATGACAATTCTCTAAATAATGGTGATAAGTGTTAACACTAGGTTATAAATATTTTAGCATGTTAAGTAGATACATGAATGGAGTCTGCTTGCTATAGAGAACAGGAGACTATATATCCTTTACTTCACACTTAGCATGGGGGGGAGAACAGCTATTTTCACTGCATTCTTTAAAACATTTTTGAGGAATCCCAATAGCGTGCCAAAAAGCGGAAAAATCAGACCCCTTGTGGCTTGTATAAACTTTATGTATGATCCTTGACTGCCCCACTTCACAAAATTTTTATTTATTGGAATGAAAAAAAAAAAAAAAAAACCAAGAAACA
>VUQS01031763.1:12965-26929 GCA_015108495.1 Heterochromis multidens | reverse complement strand
CCCACATAAAAATTTTTTTTTTTATTGGAAAGAAAAAAAAAAAAAAAATGCACAGACACAAATAAACAAAGTGGAGAGAAATTCCTGGTATCAATTAGAGAATTATTTTAAACCTTGTTCTATGTTGTTTACAGTTGTCACAGTGCTCCAGATTACTACATGATGTGCAGGTGTGCATGAGCTGGGGCATTGTATGCCGCGTAACTATTTCTGGTGTTCAAAATGCAGAGAGTGGCTGAGTTAAGTGCCTCCTGAGGTGGGAGAAGTATCTTTGTCTGTTGTTCATTACAGCGCAAATGGTTGAATCACTGACCCAGGCATGGACTGCGGTGGGATTGGTCTTTGACCTAGAGCCCTGGGCTAGCCAGGCATCCCCCGCTCTTCTCCTACACACTGTCTGAAGGACAGCTAATGTCAGCAGCACGCCTTTCATAGCTGTCCATCAAGACTGTCTGTCATTTTGAGACATTTTGAGATTCCACAGCAGGCAGGGACAGAGGGTTGATCCTTGATCTAACCCAGTAGGACAGAGAGTGGGGTGTGGACAACCAGGGTGAAAATAAGGCGTGAAAGTAAGATGAACATGATTCATGTTGGGAAAAAATAATGAAACAAGAATTTACTGATCCTATCATGCTGAACTCTGTTTCACTAAAATGTAACTTGGATTCTTTTTTTATTTGTTCATAAATGATAAAAAATGTGTGATGTGGGAGTGTCAGCTTTTTTTTTGGCTTCTTAAAGGAGGCAAGCCTGACCCTTAATCTAACACGTTGTTTTTCTCTTCTCTCTCCATGTTTGTGTATGCATGGTTACTGTGTACTTGTGTGTGTATGTAGTGAAGCCAACTATTTCAGAGGCGGAGCTTGCTACTGTGGACGTGCAACCATACATGTTGGGCAAACAGCATCACCTAACGTGCACTGCTTACGGCCTGCCGTTGCCAACCATCACATGGCTCTGGCAGCCGTTTCACTCAGACCCAAAGTTTAAAAAGTGAGTCACCCCCTTGTTATGCTCTAAGCATTGAAATGTTTACATTAGCCGTTCTGCTTTCTCAGTCTGTCACGGTTCAGCAATACTTAAAAAATTCAAAGCATTTCAGCAGTTACGTGTTACAAATGTTTTATATGCAGGCCACTTAACTTAAGTCTGTTCTCAAAAAATCTTGTCCATGCTTTGAATAATGTAAGTTAACACATCATGAATACCTGCTGTGTGCCACAGTTTCAGTTTTAGCTGCCAGTTTGCAGAAGTTTGCCTCCTGAAGTTTGTCTCTACCTAGAAAACTGTCCATTACCTTTTTCAGTTTGACTGAATAACAATTGAGATGATTCATTCGAGTCCACCTGCTGTGGATATAAAGCCATGTTTTGTAAACTGTGCACAGGGTGGCTATGGAATTGTAAAAAGTCTTAAAATGTCCACAATTAATTATTAATGTTCTAAAAAAAAGTATTTAACTGTCTTAAATTCAGTGAATGTTTTTAGTCTTATCACTGTGGAAATTTTGTGGACAGAATGTTTCTATTTTTGTCCCCTCCTCACATTTAGGTCACAAGACACAGCTGCATTGTTAAGACAATGCTTTATAGTTCAGATAACCATTTCAGGCTGTTTTTTAATGCATAAAATGGTAACAGTACACTTATAATATATATATATAAGCTAACTCAGTGGTTGTAACTCATGCCTAAAAATATCATAAAAGGGCAAAAATCCTTAATCCTGTCATACGTAAGACACCTTTAATGGTGGTTAGAAAACACTCCAAAATCCAAAAACTGGTAAAGAGGGAAAAAACAACAACAACAAAAAAAGACTCAAACTGACAAGGAACAACGGGAAGACAGCACAGGGCTAATTAGGGGAAGTGGACACACCTGGGTAAAACACACCGTTGCAGATAATCAAGGTAATGAGACAGGGGAGGAAGTGAAACTCAAAATGACGTACAAGAGACAACTAACTATTAAAGTAAAGCAGGCCATTAACAACATAATAACAGAAACACAAAAATGGGAACCTAACAGAGGGAAAACACTGACAACTTGGATACTAAACTAGTATCTAAGTTGTCAGCATTTACTAAACTACCAGAAAAATTAAAGTAAATAGAAGGTAACAATTCTACAACAAGTAAACCTATGATAAGGATAAAAAATAATCCAAAAGATAACCTAAATTACAAAACTCAAAGAACTACACATTTTACAAAACTCAAAACCCTGGGAACAAACGCAAGTTTATTGGTAAATGGCTTGAGAATGCCTACTCTTTATGGTAGGTGTTTTAAACTTGGGACAGTGGGATATTAACATTAGTTATATAATTTTCTGGTCACATTAATAAACATATTTTGACCAAATAATTTAATTTTAACTTGCTCTTCACTGGAAAGAGGATATTTCACTTTTTTGTGTATTTCCTTGGCAAGTTTAGTTTAAAATCTTTATTTAAGATGGTATTAAAAAGTCTTTAATTTAAGTTTCTTGTACCTTTAGACACCCTCTGCACAGCCTTTGCACAAACCGCACACATTTGAGAGCAAAAACTCCACAATACTGAATCAAAATCACAAACAGCAACATAGACTGAAGAGATGCCTTCGCAGGATTCAGAGCCACCAGTCCGGCCTGGGGATTCCTCTATAAAACAGACCTACTTTGATTCAATTGACTCTGCCCCAGAACATGACCCATTAATCAAAGGAACAAAGCTGTCGAGACCTGCCCTCTCATTAGTGGTCAGTAGTTCTGTGGGTTGAGGGGGAGACACGGGGGAGTTAAATCTCAGATCCCCCGACCTATTACAGTGCTGAACTGAACTGAGTGTGCTGTATATGTGTGACTGTGCATGGATACCAGCCTGGAGGTGAACCCACACAGAAAATGAACATTTGAACAGTCACTGAGATTGTGGCTTGGAGGGCCTGTGGGTTGTAAGATCAGGAAAACAATGGGCCATTAGCTGTGTGTTATCAGGCTCCACATCCAGTGACAAAAACAACAATGTGGACTGAAAGAGACTAATTATGTTACATACTAGATGGTGTTAATCAACCCCTTTCCCATCATTTTATTTGCTAAATTATCACATAAAACCAACCGTAGCTTACCAGATTTATGATAAAATATTGCAGAGGTTTAGTAAGGTCAAAGCAACTCTTTCTGTTGAGCCAAAGATAATCAGGGCTGGCACCAGGAACAGTGGCTGGGCTGTGGCAGACAGCTAATGAGACAGAGGAACAGCTATAGCCTGGTGGGAGGCCAATTGTGCAAAATGTTTGTTTTATATTGCCCTGAGTCTGCAGAGTACCTGTCACTGTAAATCCAACATGCAGCCCTTCAAGGTCATCTCTCATCTCAATCTTTGGGAGTCAGGAGAGCAGGGGAAACGTCAGGTTTGGGGAGGGTTTGAACGTGAGAGAAGCTTGTTAAGGGGGCAGGAATATGGGGATGTCTTTATCACCAGGTTGAGAAGTTATCAGCTGTCCTTTGCTGATCACCAAGGTCTCAGGATCAGCCTTATCTCCTCTTGCCAGAACATGGAGGGGTGTTCCTGTATGAGGTGACGCACAGCACAGCCCTTCCTGTTGCTGCTGCTGTTTCCTTCTCTGCCTCTCCACTCATCAAATTAATTGTTCACCACCAGTAGGGCTTAAATCAATGCTTTCTCTGGGTTTTATAACTAGGACAGGCTGTGCTAGATTCAGAGAATCCTCAGGAGAGGGCTTAAACAATGATATAGCAAGGTATACATTATTATCATGTGCTCTGGGGAGGGTGTGTTTTTATGTTACTTTAAAGTTCGCAAGTAAAAGAACATAAAAGACTGTTGTTACATTTTGCATGGTCCAGAATGGTTGATTTTATTGCATTTGTCTCTGTCCTGCAGTTACTTGGAGGCTGTCATTGTCAGAGAGGATGACAGGAAAAATGATTCCTACAACTGGATTAAAAGCATAAACATGAAGTCTGAACTAGTTAAAGGAAAAAACAAGGTATGTAGTTTAAATTTATATGTAGTGTTTTTACATTTTTTTAAACAGTGGATGCACTTTTAATATACATTTCCCTATGAAATGAGGCTAATAAATAGGGTCTGGAGAAAGTTAGATTAGAGATGGGATTTATTTCTGGAATTAAGCTACCAAGGAATCAGTGACAAATCACTTGGTTTTTTATGTGTTTAATGAGCCACATTTGAAAAGAATTTTGCTATATTTACAGCATAAGTTAGAGGTAAACATACTATCTTACCTGCATGGGTTTTCCTCTTGTACAAAAGCATTGCTCTTTGGAGAGCTACCAGAGCATTCCTGCCCTTTGAGGCCCACAGTTCTGAAGCTCCCATAACTGGCAGACACAGTTCATTTCCCATTACTAGAGTGAAATACACCCCACCATTTCACAGTCTTTGTATGTGAAGAAGGAAAGTAAATGAAAGAAGACAGGCCATGAAAAAGAAGATTTTTTTTTTAACTTTTAACACTGTTTTCTAGATTTAAGCCTTAGGAACAGCACAAAATCAATATGGCTGTGGAGACTCAAAACTGACATTTACAGACTGAATCTGATTATGTTTTAAGAGTTTTGCATAATGCAGTTCTACATAATTATGTTAAAACAATATTTTACTAGTAAGACAGCACATTTAAGGAGAAGGAAATGAGTCTTAAGGCAGACCTATGAATTTAAGGAGATTTTATTTCCTCAGTATGGAAGATACCAGTCCCTTAGCTTTTCTTAGAAGACATCAGACATATTGCCATACAAACCCAAAACATGCCACACAGACATTGCTGCAAATGTCCCGTGGAAGCCTGATACTAAAACTGTTCATGCCAAACATAACTAAAAGCAGGCCTTCACTGCCATGGCCTTATCTCTCTATAGAATTAGATTAAAGAAATCCATTACAGCAGCCTGGGTCACATTAGGGTACAAATTCACTGGTAGGGGAAAGCATCATTGACTATTCTCAATCCATTTTCTGTTTTGAGCTGCATTTATAGTCCATAAATTGCTGTTGATCTCTCATTAAGTGTGAAATACATGACAAAAAAATATCCAGTCATCCAGTCAGCATACCAAGTAACTGTAAATTTGGCCCTTTTTACAGGTCATCAGTTTTAATATGTGTCTGACATAGATATGGAGGCACCGCTTATTTACAAGTACCTGTGGCCAGTCGTTGGTGCTTTATGAGGGTCAGGACTAAGGTTCAATGATAACAAGCAGCAGTTTAAATGAAGAGGGATTTGTTGGAAGTAAATTCCTCTCTGTCACCTCATATAAATCGTTGTGGCCCGTGAATAAGAACATAGTCATGACTGGGCCTCTTCAGAAGGCCCAACAAAAAAGGAAAGTCAAAATAGAAGGAAACACTAAGGAAAGACTTGGGCACAGAGGTCATAGTGTGTTTGGTCGGGTCACGTCTTCAGGACATGCACAATCATTTCAATGACTGCTTTCAATCTCATGTTACATAATGGTGAGTACTAGGTGTAACTTAATATCATAAGGTCACTCAGTGCTTTGACAAATGTTATATCAACATGGATTGGACATTATGATACTTAATTTTTCTGCCTGAATGTTTGTAAGGTGAACAGTGTAAGTACAGGGATGCTGACATGGTTTCATAGCTGCAGCTTGGTCTCTCACAGTCAACACAATAGTTCCTACAAGCCCAGGAAGTTTAGGCCAGCATACCCCAGACAATACACCCACATCATTCACTCTCTTTGATGAAGCCGACTGACCCCAAAAACAGATGTCACCGTTAACACTAAACAGAACCCCATGCAGTCTAGCCCTCACCAAAGTTTCACTTATTATTTTGTCTATTTAAGCCATTAAAATGTTGTGCTAACCTTAAAATCGAGCATGGCATTGGAGGTGCTTTCCAGGAAATGGACATGGAGGCCCAGGTCTAGAGCTATAGCATCAGTCTGAAGGAGACTCTTTGGCCTTTAAAACTCCAGCTGTATCCTTTCATTAATGTCAAGCACTGGAGAGTATAAAACACACCAGGCTATGTCCAGACCTCCCACTTGTTTATTAAGAGCGACTCAGTGCTCTGATGGTGATTGAAACCACAAGGATATATCACACTGACAGTCGAAGTCACAGCAGGAAGTGAATTATGATATCAGGCATTTTTTTCCTCTTTTTTTAATTTATGTTTATTATGTTTTTTTTGCTTTGAAGAATTAATAACAATTGCCTTATTGATCCCATTTAGACTGTGAGTACCCTGGTGATCGGAGATACACGTGTTTCAGGAAGTTTTTACTGTTTGGCCAAGAATGAGATTGGCATTAGCGAAATAACAGTGCCTTTCTATGTTGATGGTAAGTAGGTCACCAGAATACAACAAGTGAAATGTTTTTTTTGTTTTGTTTTTTTAATTATAACTGCTCAGCTGCATGTAGAAACACATTATTTTAATTGCAAAGCACAATATACCATGAGCTCTGTGCTTACAAATGATCTATGTACACATTGCACGCTGTAATGAACTGCAAGAACAGGAAAGGAATGCGCAGATTGCATTGTGCAATAAAGAAACCAGAGGGGGGCATTAATTGAAAACATCTTCCACTGTAGTTGAACGGCTTCGGGGCGGAAGAGAGGCAAACAAGTCCTGAGCCATATGGAGTGCTATAATGGCATGCATTTAGAAACATCATTGAATAATTCCTGCTCCTGCACCACCAGGTCATTGCTCTTTCACCGTGAGCCTGTGTGTGCAATAAGGATTTACTTTTTACGTGCATCTGAGCAGTTCCAAATGTTCCCAAAATGAAAATCAATTGAGACAGTTGTGTAATAACAGTGGGGATGAGGTGTCACCACACCAGCAGAGCTCATTTTGTAATAAAGTGAATCACCTTTTCTAAAAACTTGCATGAATCACATGTCCTGAAGGGTGAGGGACTGCTTTTGGAGTGGATGCCAAGTACCAAAAGTTATTCTCCCAGAGTGAGAGAATTCCCAAGAGGAATCCCACTCTCTTTCAGAGGTGAGGAAGGCGGAGAATGATGGAATGCTGCTAAAAAAGAGGACAGGATTGTAAAAACAGCTGTCTTCTCTTACGGAACAGAGAATGCTTTCCAGCAAACTGAATAAACAAGCGTAGTCTGTATCCCTTGGGGCACGTACTCAGCCTCACTCCAGTTGGATCAGTGCAGAAGCGCCATCAGCAACGTTGTCCACGGGCAACGTGCCTCCAATTAATAGTGATGAAACAGGAAATAACTGGGAATTTGACATTCCTGGCCTTTTGACGAGTACCTTTGTGTCAAAAACTGCTGTCCTAATTAGGTTTTCTGGCCAGTAGGATAATTGCATGCATGTAAAACGGATGTAGATGCCATGTAAATGCAAATGACTAAATATATTGTACCATTACTAAAATGCTTGTTCACCATGTTCCTTGTCATACTAGATCACCCTGAGGAAATAACCATTGAACCTCGGAAAGCAATTGAAGGGAATAATGTCAACCTGACCTGTCGGGCAACCCGTTATCTCTACACAGATCTACAGTGGTTGGATTCCAGAAATCAAACAATCACTTCCAACGTATCTAGTCTCCAGTTCAGTCGCTACTCCATTTCCCTTTCTCTCTATCTGCACAGTGTGTCCCAAAACAGCACTGCAGGTTACAAGTGCCAAGCCTACAAGCTCAACAAGAAGGCTGAACTCAAGAAGGCTGCACTTATTGTAGATGGTAAGTTAGAGTAGTATATGAGAACCTGATTCCATTTTTCAGCACCTCTAATTCAAACTTTATTTTTTGCTGCAGCCAGAAGAAGACCATGGCTGAGTCAAAATCTGACTAGCCAAGATGTGAACAGTACCAGCACCCTGAGGCTGGCTTGTAATGCTTCAGCAGTTCCTCCTCCCAAAATCATGTGGCTCAAAAATGGCGCTCCAGTAGAAGAAAATCCAGGTACCACTGAGAAAAGCATCTCATATGCTATGACTTTCATCTAAAAGATTATTTTTTAAATTTATTTTTACAGTTTTAGTACAAACTGGGTGAAGGGCTAGAAGGAGATTAATTAAGTGCAGTCTATTAACAAATTAAAGGTTGCATACAGTTAAAATTGTTTAGCCATATTTATATACTGCGAGAAGTACCTTTCTCTAGTTAATTGTGGTTTTTGCTCAAAGAAAAAAATATCCAAAAAATGCTCAGTGGCATCTGCTCTGCATAAATGCTGCCTCAGCTGCAGTGAAAGCAATGATTTTTACAAGCTGTGCCAGAATTAAACTTGCCTTTTCACCACTGCGAGTCTGCACCTACTAAAAAAAGCATCCAAAGTTTTAAATGCTGCAACTTCTAAACAGTTTAACTGAAAGTTTTTGTGTTTCAGGTATCACACTGGGTGAGGATGGGACCCTGATCATTGAGAGGGTCAAAAAAGATGATGAGGGTCTGTACGAGTGTATAGCCAGCAACCCTGAGGGTGTCGTGAAAACAAGTGCTTTGATTACTGTGCTGGGTGAGTCATTCAATCGTGGTGGAGTATTAACTACATAAAAAAAAAATTCCCAACAATCTAACCTACTGCGTTTACAGTACTGGATTCTCAGCGTAAAGAGAAACTGTGTGCATGCTACAGATCAAATTAAAAGCATTAATCATCAGGGGAGTCATTGCATTTTCTGCATGCCCAGTCAAAACATCTCCGAGGCCCTCTTGGCCTCTTGTTTTCTTGTCATCACTACAAATAGCTCTGGTCAGACTTCAGTGAGAAAACTCTCCCCTGACAGAAAATTGTGGCTGCCAGGAATGCCAAGTGAATTCCTTCTTGGGTTTTATGATCATAGCTTGGGCTTCGGGCCATCATGTAGAGGACACAACCTTTGTAAAGTGTTAAGAGGTCCACTAATGAGTCCAAAATGATTGACTGCTACAACCACCAAGGCACTGGAAACGCATAGTAGATAATTGTAGTAGAAGGCCATGTCATGTAAAAAGTGAGCCATCAAGCAACTAATTCCATCCATCTCTGTGGACTTTAAAATTTTTTTGTTTAGCTGAACTTTAATTCTGCTTGAGAATCAGCTTTGTACTATTATCCTTTCCACGCGTACCATAAAAAAATTCCAGCTACAAGCTGTATGCATGTCCTGCTATGACTGGAAAAACTTTGTGTAGATTTCAGGGATATGAGTCTTTAGTGTGGACACGGATGGTTAGAAAAGCCATAATTTAGATGAAAACACTACAGAAAAAAAGTGTGGTATGTGTGTTCCAAGCAAACCACAAATGCTAAGCGTGTTTCCACTTCCTTTTTATATACAATCTCTCAAAGAGAATTTGGGAAGAAACAAATAAACAAGAGTGAGAGAGGTTGACATGATATAAAGGTTTTAGTCAAAAGCCTTTTTTTGCTAATTTGTAACATATTGTTTCCTTTTGATCATAAATCACCAGTCGTTGCCAATATAATATGACATATGTGAGATCACAAGACAGCCACAGTTTCACTTTTGCCAAACAGGTTTGGTATTTGACAACAATCCTTCTCTTTCCAGGGGATGAAGCGAAGCCAAATGTTGAGGTCATAATTTTGGTGTGTACGGGAGCTGCAGCCACGTTCCTCTGGCTCATGCTCATCCTCTTCATTCGCAAGCTAAGGAAGGTAGGGTGTTACACTGCTTTTTCTCAGAAATAAAGTGAATCACCCTAAGAATTTGGGAGAGTGGCATTGCGTTTGTGGTATTTTGTACTTCCTCTTTCATGTTCTTGAAGGCAACTAATTTGGAAGTAACTGACTTGTGCCTGTTGTGAAATGCAGTTTAAGTGAATAATACTTTTAGCTGGCAATTATGGTTTTTGTATGTCATGATGGTTGCGAAATGGTGACCTTTTTCTTCTTTAAATAGAACATAAGGTATTTGTGTGAAGAAAGAGAAAAAAAAAACTTGTGTGTGTAGAGCAAGAATCAGCACTTTTTACTACTTACTTGCCACTTAAAATAACCTAAAAGATAACGGTAATGATAAAATACATTTTCCTCTAAATACTTAAGCAACCAGCGCACTACAAGATGGGTCCATCTATCATCATTGATCCCGATGAGTATCCCCTCGAGGAGCAGAATGACCTTCTTCAGTATGACAGCAGCAAATGGGAGTTTCCCCGTGACCGTCTGCGACTAGGTGAGCACTGCTCAGTCTTATCACTGTTTCGAAAAAGACTTCATGTTAACTATACACCCACTGGACACTATTAGGTACAGCTTGCTAGTGTTGGGTTGGACCCCTTTTGCCTCCAGCCCTGCCTTAATTCTTCATAGCATATATTCAACAAGGTGCTGGAAACATTCCTCAGAGATTTTTGTCCATATTGACATGACAGCATCACACAGTTGCTGCAGATTTGCTGCACATCCATGATGTGAATCTCTAGTGACTGTGGAGGCCATTTGAGTACAGTGAATTCATCGTTATGTTAAAGAAATCAGTTTGAACTGATTTGAGCTTTGTGAGATGGTGCGTTGTGCTGCTGGAAGCAGCCATCATAAGATGGGTACACTGTGTTCATAAAGGGATGGACATGGTCAGCAGCAATACTCAGATAGGCTATGCATTTAAAGAAAATAAGAAAATATCCCCTACATCATTTCACCACCACCACCAGCCTGAACTGTTGATACAAGGCAGGATGGATCCATGCTTCCATGTTGTTTCTGCCAAATTCTAACCCTACGATCCATGCAGTAACCCATCTGCTTCAAAGTTTGATGTGTTGTGCATTTAGAGATTCTCTTCTGGATACCTTTGGTTGTAATGAGCGGTCATTTGAGTTACTGTTGCCTTCCTATCAGCTCAAAGCAGTCTGGTCATTGTCCTTTGACCTCTGACCTCAACAAGACATTTTCTCCCAGAGAACTGCTCACTGGATATTTTCTATTTTTCGTACCATTCTCTGTAAACCCTAGAGATGGTTGTGTGGGAAAATTCCAGTAGATCAGCAGTTTCTGAAATACTCAGACCAGCCTGTCTGGCACCAACAACCATGCAACATTCAAATTCACTTAAATCACCTTTCTTCCTCATTTTGATGCTCGGTCATCTTGACCATGTCTACATGTCTAAATGCACTGAGTTGCTGCCCTGTGATTGGATGATTAGATATGTGTGTTAACAAACAATAGATGGTGTACCTAACAAAGTGACCAGTGAGTGTGTGTATAGCAGATCATAATAAGGCAGGACTTTGAATAGGTTATTGTGGTTTCTGGAGGTTTTATCTATGCATAATTGGTGCCACTTGGTAAGAGGAATTGGAAATTTTCCACAGTCTACTGATCAAAATGACATTTAAACAATGACAGAGCATTAATATTAAGGTTTAGTAAACTCTCATTCTTAGTGTGGGTAAATATCTGGCTATTTAAAGTCATTAAGGGCCTGTTATCATCCTATCATATCTAATCCTTGTTATTACTGGTGATGAAATGGATGATATACTGTTTGTGGGACATCTCTGGTTTAATATTTTAGATTGAACTTTGAAGGGGGATATGAAAGCACAGCATAGAAGTCCAAACAGAAATTACAGTTGGCAGATGACAAAAAATGTAAATAACGGTTAACAATTTGTATTAAAATGATACATCAAGCCACATAAAGATACACTGAATAGGTGTAACCCCCTTTCTGCATCTGGTATGTAGGGTTATTGCTTATCAGTGAACTTTGCTGTCATCCAGTCTCAAGTGAACTATAAATTCTCTTGAAAAACTGTCTGGTGGTCAGAGCTGCAGCAGGTTGTTTTAATTACAGAGCCTGACAGAAAGTTCTAATGCCGTTCCACTTATCAAATACCTTCTTCCTTTGCCAGGCAAAACTCTTGGCCACGGAGCTTTTGGAAAAGTGGTCGAGGCTTCTGCTTTTGGGATCGACAAGCTCTCAACCTGCAAGACTGTTGCAGTCAAAATGCTGAAAGGTAGGATGTCAAAAAACTTAACAGATTTTTATTTTTATTTTTACTTTTTTGTGCACATACGTCCTCTGGGTCATTCTTACATAATTTGGCCAATTTACTATCAGTGGTACAATGCGTCAGATATCTGTCACTTCTGCATAAGATTTATTTCTTGTGTATATCACAGACTCATAAACTACATCACCACATATGCAGTTAATGTTTGCATGGCATTATAGTTCAAAGCAAAGGATCCAATGTCTATTTCTTGTAAAGTGTACTAACAAGAACGTGTATGTAATACTGATTGGTCCAGAATTGTCCAAGATTTTCAGGTGAAAAGGTGTTTTAAGTATAAGAGACAAGTCCAAAATGAGCAAAAAAATGTGTTTATTTGACACATTTTAGAGATTCAAACATTTGGAAATAATCCTGTCTTCAGCCTTGAAGCATTTACAATCTCATTGCAACATCTTTCCAAATGTTCACTGTAAATGTTCAAAATGAAAACACGAAGCTAAACAGTTTTGGCTGTTGTTGCGTAGCTATTTCATTCACCACAGTAAATGCATGAATGACATATTAAATTACCTAAAACTCCTTCTTTTTTGGCATTGCTATATAAGCAAACTGCAGACCTATCAGGGATTTGAGATATGGAGAAGATGTGTTAGCAAGGATCAAAAATAGAGCTGCTAGCTGGATATTTTTCTCTGTCTTATCATTAATCACGATTCTGCATAATTCACAGGCTCACTGAGAGGAACTGGCTGTTGTTAGTCATAGGTCAGACTTAATGGAAAGCAGCAGGTCTCCTCACATTGATCATGATTTTGCTGGAGACTCTGGCTGCTTTCGTTTTGTGGTTGGTCATTGAAAAATAAAGCATTCTCTAAATCTTGATTCTCATAATTCAAGGTGAAAACATTATATCATTGTATAAACTTATCAAAATCAGGACTGTAATGTGAGCACTTCCCTTTTATTTCTGTAATTATGTTGGTATTTATCTTTGAGGATGTCCTCCAGTAAAAGCTGTTTTATATAACTGGGCCTAAAAAAATACATATTTTTCGCTCATATTTCAATACTTAAAATTAAATTACTTCTGTTATCCAACTACTTTTTTTGGCATTCTCTCTATAGTCAGAAACTGTGAAAACAGACTTGCTGCTTGCAATGTATTGTGCAAAAAAATATAATTACCTAAAAATCTATGTAACTTTTCTGTATACCACATGAGATTTCAGAGTCGTCTTGGGTCTTGGAAATTAACTCTGTTAATGTATCATATTTGATACAGGAGTTTTTGTGAGTTTTTGAGACTTCTACATCATCAGTGGGAGTTTTTTCCCTGAAAAACCGTAATAAATTGCACAATACATTTTAAGCAATAAATTGCAAAAAAAACCCATACCGGATGTAGTAAATCTGATGCAAATTAAAACTCGTATATACAAATTTATATTTAATAATTTTTTTTATTTGTCAGAAGGTTCAATAACCACTAAAAAATGTATTGTCATTTATTTCATGGTTCAGGCTTTATGGGGTTAAAAGGTAAAACTAAAAATGTTTCACTGCAAATGCTGCAGGGTATTGTGTATCATTAATAAAAATAAGAATACAGATAAAAAGTTTATTGCACTTTTAAAAAGTCTCAATGCTCTGTTTTAGACAACCTGTGTAGGCTTACTTCTTTTTCACATGAACTTAGTAAATCTGGAAGCTTCTAAAATTAAAGTGCTTACAGGAGCATTTACTTTGGATATTGATACACCAGCTGATGCTTATATTACAGGAGGCGCTACGTCAAATGAGCGAAAGGCTCTGATGTCAGAGTTAAAGATCCTGATCCACATTGGCCATCACCTCAATGTGGTTAACCTGCTGGGAGCCTGCACGAAACCTGGAGGTGAGCTTTATTATTACTGTGGTTATAAAATATATAGCATAAATAAAATGTCCTTTTTTTTAAAAAAAAAAAAAAAAAAAAAAATAAAAAATCT
>VUQS01031763.1:0-12945 GCA_015108495.1 Heterochromis multidens | reverse complement strand
TTTTTCTTTTAGTGTGTTAAAAAAAAAAAAAAAAAAAAAAAATTTCTTTTTTTTAAAAAAAAAAAAAAAAAAGGACATTAAAATGCTGCTAGTTTAGTTACGTTTAGGTTTAAGTTGTCTCTGTTTTTGACCTTTCTTTATTGCAGTAATTAATAATCAGAAGATTTATTCCCTCTTTAACAGGACCATTGATGATGATAGTGGAGTTCTGCAAATATGGAAATTTGTCCAACTATTTGAGGAGCAAGAGAGACGACTTCCTCGTCTACAAAGTGAGTCTCTAGCTGAACAATATGAACAGTTTAAACTTTCTTGTCATTTTTGTGCAGGGAGTAACTGTTTTGACAACAGTCGTGGAATTTCTCATGTTTTGCAGAGATAAACTCAATTTTTATTTAATGCAGTGTGGTTATATTCCATAAAAGCATGTAGAAAAGTCCCATGCATATCACCAGGATAATTTAATTTATTATTTATCATGATACCTGTGTGCTGATCAGAGCCCGGATGGTAAGGTGGTTTCATCCGGATTGGGCTGCGAACTGAGCGAACTGATGAAGCGCCGCTTGGAGAGCGTGGCCAGCACCGGAAGCTCCGCGAGCTCTGGTTTTATCGAAGATAAGAGCTACTGTGACTCAGAGGAAGAGGAAGAAGGTAAAGGCCAAGCACGTCTTGCTTCCCTTCAACCCCCGCACTCCTCCCTGCTTGTCCCTCCTGCTGTCTCCCTTCTCCTCCCCCTCCTCCTCTCACCTCTACTCCACCCCTCCTACCCAGGAATGAAAGCTCCCTTCAGATTGTTTTTCGGTCTGAGTCTGATGGGACATTTCCTCCTCCTGTTCAGCAGTATAATCAGTGCAGCAGGAGCGACTGTCACCCCACTGAGTCTGGGGTGGCGTCTGTTTATTTCCTGTCCTGACCCCAACTATTTTACTGCTCTCTGCCTTGAGCTCGGCACGTCAGCCTTGTTGTTTCTAATGTGTTATTTCTGGTTTGATTAGTTGTTTACTCAGGTGGAAGTGGAAGGGCTCCTTGAGTTCCTCTTGCAGCACGCTGTTCCCATAACTACACGTTTCACCTGACATCTGAAAAATAGAAGGGCTTGTGATTTTTTTTTTTGTATCACTCTTCTATAACGGATGTTTCAAAGACAGGGTGTATAGGAGGAGACGTGTATGTGTCAGGATGGATTCTTAAGATGGCGTGTTGTAGTCCAGGGCTTTTGCAGTTTCTCCCTTGAGAGGCATCACTGCTTCATCTTATCTGATTTATTTGACAGGTGTGGAGGGCTGCTGATAACACTTCAAAACATTAAGCAGAGGAATAGGTTTGTCCTAAAGTTAAAGGCCAGAATGAAAAATCACTCTGACTGGGACTTGTTTTGTTTCACAGAACCTGAGGATTTATATAAAAGAGTCCTGACACTGGAGGATTTAATTTGCTACAGTTTTCAAGTTGCAAAAGGCATGGAGTTCTTGGCTTCACGAAAGGTATTCTCTTCCTCACAACAGAAGTCAATGCATTTTATATTATAGATGCTTTTTACATAACAGCAAATGTAAATACAAATATACATTTGTACCATTTTGCTTCTACTTTGACCCACTTTATTGTTTTTTTTTTAATCTTACCCATTGATTGTTAAAGGATGTCCGTCTAGAACTCATTTATTTTTCAAGTCATTCATAGTTTTGGAGAACAGGATGAGACAGATTAGAGAATGAAGCCATTGTTATAAATAATTGCCAACAGGCTGTTTCTTAGTCTGGATATAGAATAAAGAATTTCCTATTGTAATATCACTGATGACTTGACCATATGTTTCCCCAAATGCAGCGCTGTAGTGAATTCAAACTTACAGCATGCAGAAAACTTGAAGTTTTGTAGTAAAAGGTCTCACTGAATATGTTTTTTGCTGTTTTTTTTATAGTGCATTCATCGTGATCTGGCTGCACGTAATATCCTGCTTTCTGAGAATAATGTTGTGAAGATATGTGATTTTGGACTAGCGAGGGATGTCTACAAAGACCCTGATTACGTGCGCAAAGGAGATGTAAGTTTTTTAGGTTGTTATTATCATCAGTAGACCACAAGCAAAACAGTAAACTACTGCTAACCTGGCCGGAAAAAATGAGACCTAATAAATTTAGCAGTTCTTAGATGTATTTGCTAGTTTTCCCACTGACATAACAGTGTAGTCAGTGTTGACATTAATTTTGGAGATATCCACAGATGATTGAAGGCAGTATATGATCTCTTGTCTAAATACTTCTACACAGGCTAGACTGCCTCTCAAGTGGATGGCACCTGAGGCCATTTTTGACAAGATCTACACAACTCAGAGTGACGTTTGGTCCTTTGGTGTTCTCATGTGGGAGATCTTCTCTCTGGGTAAGTGTCATAGGTCACTTATAATGGCATGAATGCTGTTTAACACCAAAAAAAAAAGAGAAAGTACTTTAGGGAAAGACTGTTATAAATAATCACTTTTAAATTTATGAAACTGTGATGAAGAATTTGTAGTTTGCTGACTTGGTATCATGCAGATGACAGTGGGTGGTTCTGAGTGAGGCATGAGTTGCATGAGCAGCATTAGACTTCTCTCTGGAAACATGAGTCACCAGATATGCTTAGAGTTGACATATTATGCTTTTCCTGGTACTGTTCCAGTGGTGGATGCTCATATTAAACATGGCCAAAGTTTCAAATAATAAAGTCATATGTACATTTAATCCCTGTGAGCCAAAAGCATAGGCTTCAGACTGCTCTAAATGCTCAGTTTCAGAATAAAGTTTGCTTAAAGGGAGGTTGGCCTTAAAGAAAAAAGAGCTAAAACAACTTTTTTGAGACAGTGGGTGAACTGAGGGGCTGCACCAAGGCCCAGCATAGACTAAGTAAGGATTATCTTGAACTGGGAATCATGCAAAGTTACTCCAGTAGAGTCCAAGGATAAAAGTATTTAGACGGAAATGAGCAGAAAAGGTAAACTTTAAGCAAAAAACTTGGTGGAATGAATTAGACTGAATTAGCTTTTAAATAGGGTTGACAGTGAGTGGCTTGATGGGTCAGATCACATGAGGCCTAAATGACCTGCGCCCAAACTGTATATTCTTTAGTCAAAACTGAAAAGGTATTTATTGGTCACCAGCAGCAACAATTCAAAGCCAAACACTGCAAAGATAAATATCAGTAACAAGTTGAATCCAGCATTTAGACAGTATACAGCACACTGTACTGAAGTGTTTGCAGAAATTAAAGAAGTAATTCATTGTTTCCAATATTTTTCAATAAGTTTAAAAATCTGCTCTCTATGATTAAAGGATATTAATAAATCCTAAGTGAAACTGATTTATTGATATGTGCTTCACATTTACATGTAGTTTTATTTAGTCTTATCATAATCACATATGCAGGTCTGGCATCCCAGTGAAGAACTGGGCTCTGTTATCACTATAAGTTAAAAGTATATATGTGCAGTCCTGCAGCCCTGAGTTGGATAAACAGTTAAAATGGTCTATGAATGGATGGATGGATGGATGGATGGATGGATGCAAAAAGACATCTTGATGATGGACTCATTTAGTGCCCCCAGCTTTACAGCCTCACCAGATGTACTGGATAATAACTGTCTTCTTTCACTGTAATTGTGCCTTTGGGACAAGGGGCCATTGCCAGTCTTAGAAAACTATTTTCCTGGCACTCATGCAAAAAACAATCAGGGCCTGTGAATATTAGCACAGACATGGGACATTAAAACAAGTGAGCGCCCCTTATTCAAGCAGTCTGTTTCTTCCCAGCTGGCAGCATAAACTCACAGTAACCAAGCAGCCAGATCAGTGTAAAAGTGTGCCCCTGCTGTGAGACCACTGCAGCCTTTAAGGCAACATTGTGCGTTGGCCCATGATTGCATGTGCACCCTAGCACAGAACTCACAACACATCTCTATACCAAGACAACATGAAATACTGTATGTTCAACTGTCACCACGGGACCCTGGAAAGCATAAGAGAAAGTGTTTTCAAATGTGCTGCTTATGAATCATCGTTTGGTCTTGTCACCCACTGACACTGAAAGAAAAGTGTGTCACATTGTATATTCTTTTCAGTGGAAAGCACGTTGATGTCACGATGACACTGTTTTCTTCTCTTTATTTCTTTTTGTCTTTCTTACTCTTCCTCACTCAGCACCTTATCGCCATACTTTCCATTAAAGAAACACTCACACATCTGGGTAGTGTTAGCTGAGCCTTAGAAAAATAAATCAAGAAACAACGACACAAAATGAGCAAGAAAAAAAGGGCAAAGAAGTGAGCTTTTCAACTTTGCAATAGTGCAAATTGATGTCTGGAGGTCCAATTTGTCTTACATAAATTGGACCTCCAGGGTATACCTCCTTGGGTATTTTATGAACCAAAAGTTTGTCAGTTCAGCTTTTTAAGTTCATATATCCAGATTGTTAGTGCACTATTGATGCCAAACAGTGTACTAGGCCTATCATACTATATTAGATAGACCAATGATGATTAAAATGCGAAAGAATATGGAAATACTAAAGGATATTTGTATCATAATAAAACAAAGTAAATATATATATATATATATAATTATAAACATTTCCCCATTTATTTGGATTGCATAGTTTTATCCATCCATCCATCCATCCATTCTCTTATCTTATCCAATTCAGGGTCACGGGGGGGGCTGGAGCCTATCCCAGCTGTCTTAGGGCAAGAGGCAGGGTACACCCTGGACAGGTTGCCAGTCTGTCGCAGGGCTAACACAGAGAGACAGACAACCATTTGCACTCACATTCAGACCTACGGCCAATTTAGAATCACCAGTTAACCTAACCCCACTAACTGCACGTCTTTGGGCTGTGGGGGGAAGCCGGAGTACCCAGAGAGAACCACACAGAAAAACCCCAGCCAGATGGTGGAGTGTGAAAGAAAATGGTTGGATAAAATACATAGTCTTAACCTAAATATTATTTGAATATACACATCTGTACATTTAACGTGTGTTCAGTGTGTTTTAATGGAAGATTGGATGTTAAAATCCCTTTGCAGTGAGTAAGCTCAATCACTTAAGGCCAAGTTCAGTTCTTACTGTGTTTACACACAAACCCTCACATCATGAAACACTGAGTCGACATGAGCCGCATCTAGAAATATGAACCATGTGAACGGTGACAGCTGGAGCTGACATTATGTATTTTACTTAATGTGCAAAGCTAAATTTGTAGCTCCATATAAATCTGGGGAGCCACAAGGATGATTTGTTATATTATACGCTGGGATTGGAGCAAAGAAAAATATTACTTAATAATTCAGAAAATGGGCATTATTTCCCCAAACCAGCAAAACTGGGAATCGGATACCCATTAGTATTTCATGTTATGTTTTCATAGGAAGCCAAGCATTAAAATTTGATACCCAACATTATAGTTCAAAAGTAAATAAAATAAAATGTACCATTTGGTTGGTGAGTGATGCATTAGACAGTTTCATGAGTTTAAAAACATTAGGGTTTTGCTGTGTATCATCAGGGGACCACGGTTACATTATCCAATCATTTTTAACCTGAAGTCATATATATTTCATTTGAATTGGTTTGAACACAGTACTTGTTACACTATCCAAATCTGAGAGAGATTTTTATGTGACAGAGCACAGACCAGTAACTTAGTAACTTTGTCACTTGTCTTCTATTATATTAATATTGTGTTACTGCACATAATTATTTACATTTACACCCTTTGCCTCCATTTTTCCATTACAATAAGAAATAGAAGAAACATTTGGTGGGTTTTTTCCTTTCCTTTAAATAATAAATATTCATGTTTCATATGCAGCTCTAGTGAAAATTACAAGACATGTTTCATACTGTGATTAATTCAAAGTGGTAATTTTCTCACATGTGATATTTACATGTAGTTATTTAAATGGACTGTGTATGCCCCTTTTATGAACAGCAAATAACAAACAACCCTGTCTGTCTCCCAGGTGCCTCCCCGTACCCGGGCGTGCAGATTGATGAAGAATTTTGCTGCAGACTGAAAGAGGGGACCAGGATGAGAGCACCAGAATATGCTTCCTCTGAAATGTAAGAATTCCTTGCAGCTATACTTCAGTGTGTCATCTTTTAAATAATAATCTGTTTATTCTCTAGACTTGGTTATGTTTAACCAACAAAACAGGAGGTGTTCCTACTAAAAAAATGCTTCAAACTACAAATTAAAGCAGAATTTATGCTGTCCACCTGCAAGAGGAAACAGTGAAGCAGACAGTGTTTCTAAGCAATAACTTGAACTAATGTGCTGAATATTGGTCCTATCTTGTAAGTCTGATTGAAAAATCCATGACTGATTTCATGAACCAAAAATACACCATATAGTTTGAAGGCATGTTTAAATCTCAGGCAGCAAACTCCACATCACCGGCCATATGTTCTCCTCTCAAACTCCAAGAAAATAAACCCCCTCATATCAATCTACAGCTAAGAGGAGGTCTTGTTTCCTTCTCCCTCTTTGCATTGCACCAGCAGGTCAGGGGTGCTGGATAAGAATCACGTGTAATCCCGCTCTCAAAGTTGCAGGAGGAAATATTAGCTGGTGATTCGCTCTGCAGCGGTGTGCCTGGAGCTGTGAAGCATTTTCTGACTGACAGCATTGCAGATGTAACTTAGCACTTAATTTAAATGCCTACTTTGGAGCCCCGGCGAGGAGTTTTTCTTTTTCTTTTTCTTTTTTTTAGAAAGGATTGGAAGATTCTGCTAGACATAAATATGTGTGGGAGAACACAGTGTCCTCCACTTTGGTGTCAGTTCTGTCAGTCTGTAAAGCAGCTAGTCAAACTTTTTTTATAACAAGTCTCGTCTATTCAGTGTGCAACTGATCCAGACCATGCAATCACCGTCAGAGCTCTGCAGCTCTCGCCGAACACGTGTGCATATGTTGTGTCTGGATTTAATTTAACACACCTCACTTAGTTACAATTCACAAATTGTATTTGTTTTGAAAGAATAATGCTGCACGTCCATTTAGTAATGATGTGGTATCAAGAGGTTCAGAATCTTTAAGCATCTTGTGCCAAGTAAAGGTAACTGAATTAATTTATCAGCTTTGCAAGGGAGGCTGTGATTGGAAATGATTCACAAAGTCTAATCCAGACTGTAGATTTCAGTTAGAGCAGATGATCTGTAGATGCAGATCTACTGGTGCCAGGAATCCCTCATATTTTCTATCTCAGTTCAGTCAGTCTATTGGCTAAAATAGGCCTACCAGATTACATATTTTGCATTATTATGGCTGTGAGGCCTGCCTCTAATTTAAAGCCAGAATAAAACCAGCTGATATCAGTTTAAATGGGATGCACAGCAATTCACTTAGAGTCAGTGAGAGGAATTATGTTGATCCCTGTGAGACTTCTGCAGTTGATCTCAGGTGTCCCTAAGCCCAGGTTATGACACCTTGACCCTCATCCCAAACTCAGAATATAAGAGTGATTAAAACCACATGAGGTTACAGGGAGTGCCATTTAATTTGTGTTCTCACAGCCCTAATTCATCAGGAATGTTGTCTCCCGCCTGCTAATAAGATCCCCCGTCCTGAAGCATTGAAGAGGAATTTACACAGAGAGTGGGAGTACAATAAATAGGATGCTCATTTCCCATCCACCACATTTGCCCAACCGGATGAAGTAGTTCACTTCTTCAGAATCTTTCCCCCTCAAAAACACCAGACTCCCTCAAGACCCCTAAACACGTGGGCCCATGCTATTTATTCTCATTACGGACCAGCCAGGAAATGTGGTTTAAATTGTGCAGTCATACAATGTGTCTACTTCCTCCTCAATGATATGCATGAGGGCTGTGATCATGCTCTCCACATCCTGTCACTGTTAAGAGGGCTAGCACCTGGATGAGTATACTCTGCATTCATCAAGGTGGGAATCCCAGTACCTCGGTTTCTTTCAGCTGGCCCAGGATGAGAGGATATTGGGTTGATATACTGTAGCAGCAACAGACCAACTGCTTTTCCAACTCCTCAGACCTGAGATTGACTAAATATGATGCCAAAATGGAATAACAATGGCTATATTTACATAAAACTTAAGATCTCTGCAGGGAATGTGGTGGCTGCTGCAGCTGAAACCAGAAAGGGGGTCCGTCATTGATTGATCCCAATCAGTAGCGTGCTGTGAATGTAATTTAAACAGCAGCCGAGGTGCTCTGTTTCAAAATTCCTTCACGAAACATAGCTGGTCATTGCAATGGAAAATCACATAAAGGCTCTGAGTTTTCCCACATGGGCAGAGAGGCTGACAGCTTTTCAGAGACCTGAGCGAAGCTGTGTGTTCTTACTGTTTTTCACACCCAAAACCAGAACAGAGTCTGATACAGTCCCAGAGGCTCAGGATTTACTCAGAATACAGAAGCATATGTGTGGCAGTTGGTTTAGAGGTGGACCACATGTGGTTGTTCAGTGAAAAGAGGTTTGTTTATAAGTGGTGAAAGAGACAAAGAACCACGACTCTGGAGGTAGATGTTTTTCCTCCTGAAGGTGCTACATTGTACTATACATCAACCCAAATATACTGAATGTTGTTCTTGGCATTGACATTAAGAAAATCCATCTAGTATTTATCTTTGCTCTTTCCTCACAGATATCAGACCATGCTGGACTGCTGGCAGGGTGAGCCACAGGAGCGACCGACCTTCACTGAGCTGGTGGAAAGGCTGGGAGACTTGCTTCAGGCCAGCGTGCAACAGGTATGATGGACAAAAGTTTACCAATTAAACACTCCGTATTATAGAGTTCATGTTTCATTGTTTAAACACAAAACTGTTTGTTTTGATCCCTTGTCGGGCTCTGGTGTAAACTAAAACTGCAAAAAAAATCCTCATAAACTGCAAGTTTATGAGGATATACCAGAGATTTATTGAAGTGTTTTCTCTGAGAAGTGCTGACATATTTCAAGTTTAAATCCCCACACGAGGGAGGAATTCTGACCAAGTTGCGGCTTTATACAAGAACAATTTTACCAATATTAGTCACTAGATCTGCAGAATGAGTCACAAACACTGCTGGTAATTAACAGGCAAAAAAGCTGCAACTGAGAAGGGAAACAACACTCAGCACAAACACTTGGCTCTCCTTGAAATGGCACCATCAGTCTCGTACGAGGAACAAAACTTCAAAACACACGGGAAAAAAACAATGTAATTGTTAGTGTGATGCATGATAACATTGTCTGGTATGAAATGGCACAGAGTATAGATTTTATACAGCTAACACAAGGCTGAACAGCTCTTTGTTATGATTTAGTCAAAAAAAGACAGGAAAAAGTCATAATATTTGGGTTTTTGTGCAAATATATTGTACGGAAATGAAATAAAAAACACCTGACAGAGTCCAGAAAAATTTTTCAGCTGCAGACATTTTGACTTGTCAAAGCAGGAAAAGCAGTGGCGTTACTAACATTAACATTGCTTTCATTCTTTTAAAGCACCAGTTTTATTAAAGGGGAATATTAGCATGAGGCTAAAGTTTTCTGGGTGATCTACTAACAATGCCTTAATTTACAAACAAAGACAGAGGCAGTTCATTTCAATAATAACCAGAATTCTACCAAGAGCAGTGCAAATTGTGAGGAGTGGAGGTTTTATGCATGTGTTTCTCTGCAGAAATAGCACGGTAGTTCAAATCAGTGAGAGGCAGCTGAAGGAGAATCGAAAGGTTTTTGGTATAAAGGGCGATCTCTTCTGCTAGAAATTACTGTGAGTGATCCCTGGATAGAGCAGAGGATTTATTCAGAGAAGAGCTGCCTAATTACAGATTATTCCATGTTTAAACCTGTGTGTAACTGCTGAACTGTAAGATGACATCAAGAACACAAAACATTTACCAATAGAGCCTGGACCATGTTAATGAAGTTACTGTTACTATGCTATGTGCATTAATATGCGCATTACCCATTTTTTTCTACATTTCTATGTGATGCTGAAGTTATTTAATTAAAGTCAGTATTACATATTGTAAGATCCATTAATTTCTGTATATTGACTGACATTTTTATATGGCATGTAACAAATGTCATACAAGAGAGAAGTTAAGTTTTCATTATGGACTGTGCAGAAATGTGACTAAAAACCCGAAACACTGCAAAACTGCTCATCTCACTGTAAAAAGTAATTTTACGCAATTGACACCGCACCTCTTTATTACATCCCAACAGTAGCTTCATAACGCCAAAAGAGGGTTTTGCACTGCCACAGACCATTAGTAAATCAGGCCCTAAATGTCCCATTAGAGCATGATTGTGTGATTAAATCCATGGCGCTGAAACTGAAGCAGTTAAGTGAAATTCGACACCTAAGTTCCTGTGCTGCTAAAAAGGCTTGGAAGACTAAATTGCACTCACTCTTAATAAGGTCACCTTCTATGCCTTGCATGTTTGCATGTGTCAAAAAGTCTAAAACAAGAGAGGATCCATGCAGACTGCCTCTGACCTCAGAACATATCAGGGAGATGGAGACTCTTAAAAAATGCCGCGCTCTCCAGTGCTACACGTTAAGTGTACTTGAAGGCTGTTTGTCCTGTTCAAATTAATATGAACAGTTATTACCACCTTCGTAAAGCAATACAGCCTACACGAACCACTGACATTTAAAACAAAAGACCTGATTTTTTTGGAGGAAGAAAAGCAATGACTGAAGAAGCTGATGAATGGATATTAAAGAAAGAAGACTGCTGAATATCAGCCATCAATGTGGTTAGAAAATTGGTTAAAACCCGAAAACCTGTAGATTGTCCAGTGAAGTAATAAGAGATAAAGACAAGGCCACGCATCACATCACATGAAAACTGTTGTATTACAAATGAGTCTGTGAAAGTAACCTTCATAAGCAACAGATCAGACTCGACAGGAAGAATGGTGAAGGAGTTTGACTTTCATTACTAAAGCTTGTGTTACAGTGCGAAAAGGTCGGTCATGAACTTTGCTGCTAACTGTTCCAGCTTCATGAATAGGGTTATGGATTTTTGAGGCATGAGTCTGGTTTCTTTGGCTGCTCACCACGACCTATGGAAGTATGTGTTTGTACAGCGCAGAGAGCATCAATCATAAATCTGCTTGTTTTGTTGATTTAGGAGGGTAAGCACTACATACCCATCAACACAGCCTTGCTGGCAAAGGTGGGAGACCAGACTGCTACAGTATTGTCAGAGGAGACACAGCCAATCTCCCACCGCGACTCAGGGAGCACCTGGTAAGAACATTTTTCATGGGCTAGTTTTCATAAAACACACTAAAGTACTCATTGACAGATGTGCTTACCTCCCTGCTATGCTACTGAAAATACACAAGGGATGGAACTGGTGGTGAATAGAGTTTAATTAACCCCTACAGGTCTGCAAACTGCAAATTTGCCTCAACAGTTGCATGGATTGCCATGAAATTTTGTGCAGACTTAAACCTTCTTTAATCTTGCACATGAAAAATAACATATACCCCCCACCAATCCCTGCACCCAACTCCCCATGTTCACCAATATTATTATAAAACAAAAAACTAACACTAAAAAGATTAAAACATACACAAAAATGAGCAAAAGCAATCAGGAAGCTGAGCCTAAACTAAATTTTAAATGAAAATATAAACAAATAAAACAATACTAAACTATTAACACCCTAGTACAGAAATTATTGGACTAATTCTTTGGCTTTTGAGATCCTCTGGCACTTTTTCTAGCACCACGAGCAGGTCAACATTTTTACTTCTAAAGTCCAAAATTTTCATTTGTTGCTTTTTTATGTTTGCTAAATTTTCACCACTTCTAGATTAACATACAAAAACAAATTTCACAGATGTCCAGCTGTGTTCATTCTTTGAATTATTGTTGTTTAGTAGTGACGCAAATAGAGAAATACTCACTTGTAGCACTTTGTAAATGGTTAAACTTCTGATAAAAAACTCCACTAGGTTTAAAAGAAACGAGGTTTAAAGGAAACACTGTGTGGGTAGATCACAGTCTGTAAAGCACTGTCGCCACAGGCAAAAGATGGAAAAGCCACATGCATCACTAAGGAGGCAAATTTTGCTGGCTGACTGCCCACGTCGGACCACTAGGGCTGCACTGGGTGGGGGTTTTATGCATCAGAAACTGTTCAATAAACTAAAATTTTCAGACATAGTTTTAAGAGATATTTGCACACAGTGAAGTTAAGACAATAAACATTGGAAATACTGGAAAATCCGGTTGTTCTCGATTTTGTCATTGGCTGGCTTTTCGCATGCTGCGTCATATATATAAAAGAAGGACGTAGCTTCCAGCTCTGAAAGTGAAGCAAATGCTTAATTCTGCATTCTTTTTTAAATGGCCAACAGGGGGTGACTCCACTGGTTGCATTAAAAAGTCCAATTGCACAGAAGCATATGAGAATTTTTTTTTTTTTTCATCTTTATTGCTTGTTTTTAAGGCTTTAAATGGGCTCGCCCCTTCTTACTTATCTGAGCTTTTAAGTATCCACACCCCAGTTAGGGCGCTAAGGTCTTCTAATCAGATGATTCTGGACGTTCCCAGGACAAGGCTCAAAAATAGAGGGGATCGGGCCTTTTCGGCTGTAGGCCCTGTCCTGTGGAACCGCCTACCTCAGAACATCAGATCTGTTCAAAATCTAGAGACCTTCAAGTCCTTACTCAAAACTCACCTGTTCTCCCTGGCTTTTAGTTCGAGTTGAGCCCAGACATCTCAGTTGTATTGTATTTTATTTTATCCACTTTAATGTATCCTATTGTTTGAACGGAGGCTAACAGAGGCTAACAGCAGCTAACAGAGGCTAACAGCAGCTGACAGAGGCTAACGGCAGGCTAACGGAGGCTAACAGCAGCTAACGGAGGCTAACAGCAGCTAACAGAGGCTAACAGCAGCTGACGGAGGCTAACAGCGG
>VUQS01031762.1:0-15249 GCA_015108495.1 Heterochromis multidens | reverse complement strand
GAGAAGAGGCTTTTCCTGGCAACCCTTCCAAACAAGCAATACTTGTTCAGTCTTTTTCTAATTGTATGGTTATGAACTTTACAGGCCTCAGGTAACATGTTAAAAGTTAGTCTGAGGTGCAGTTCTTGGGTTTTTTGCAGTTTCTTTAAGCATTGCATGGTCTGACCTTGGGGTAAATTTTCTGGGACATCCACTCCTGGGAAGATTGGCAACTGTCTTGAATGTTTTCCACTTGTGAATAACCTTTTTTACTGTAGACTTCAAATTGTTTGGAAGTGACCTTAAAACCTTCCCAAGATTGATGGGCAGCAACAATTGCTCCTTTAAGATGACTGCTGATGTATTTCCTGCTTGGCATTGTGTTAACACACATCTGAAAGCTCCAGCCAGCAAACAGATAAAACTTCTGCTTTTACAGAGGTGCTCACACTTGCTGATGATCAATTAATCAATTGCATTTAATTAGCAATAATGAAACTCTGTAATATGTAATGTTTGTAGTTCACTGGAGGTTATATTTACCTAATGTTAAGACTTGCTAAGGAATTGACATATGGTGTACTTTCTTTTTACCATATCTGTATGAGAGTATGTTTTAAAAAAAAACAACCAAACAAAAAAACCTTCTGGGCAACTCTAGATTTAGTGACCAGTTGAAACAGTAACCCGTCTACTAGCTATGGTTTCTCTAAGGTTTATCTCAAACATTTATTATTATAAGAAGGTCTTTGTAATACTTTAATGTACAACCACAAAGAAGTTAAAACTTGATATCGTGACATTTTCTTAAAAACTGGAATGAAAATATGAGTAAAGATGTCTTAATAACATTTTAAATAGGGGCTGGGGTGTCAAAAAAGTTTTAGTGGTGACAATGTTATGATACAACTTTTGAAGAGCAACTTTTGGCTACAATATAATACACATTAACATGTCAACATATAAACTTAGCACAAAAAGTAAGGAAATTTGTGTTTGGTAGATGACTTTTGTTGTAACAATGCTTCTTGGCAATAAATCTTACACTGTTGGAAAGGCTGTTTTTTTTCCCCCTTAAATGGTGCCAAATTTGTAGGGAAAATGCATTTATGGGTTGAGCAGCAAAGTTAAGTATGTTGGTTGTGCCCATGAAAAACCTGCCAAATCTTATTCTGCTACTGACTCTTGTTTGGTGTCACTTATTAGATTGGATGATTGAAGTCTGAAGAAACAAGACCCACTGGCAATTTAACAATTTATTAATTTAACAAACAGGGGCCTCAGTAGCATATGGAAGAACCATACACAGCCACAGCCTGGAACCTCCTCCTCATGCTGGTCACACTGCTGTGGGATGGCATCCCATTCTTCAACCAGCATTTGTCGCAAGTCAGCCAATATGGTTGTGTTGGTCACTCTGGCACGAACGGCACGCCCAAACTGATCCCACAAGTGTTCAGTGGGGTTGAGGTCAGGACTGCAGGCAGGTCATTCCATCCTCTCCACTCCCAAATTCTTTTAGTAGTCTCTGATAAACCCCACTCGCCTATTTCCAGTATTTGGGAGTGGAGAGGATGGAATGGCCTGCCTGCAGCCCTGACCTCAACCCCATTGAACACTTGTGGGATCAGCCTGGGCGTGCAGTCTCGTTTCTTCAGACTTCAATCATTACAATCAATCAATTAATTAAAAAGTGCTGAACATCAGCATCATCAGTATAAATTTTTAGAAAAATACTTGTTTGGAGACTTTACATGCACTTCATGTTAGTTTTGCTTATGCAGAATGCTCAAAAAACTGTGCAATATATTCTTCATACATTCAGCCAACAGATGCAGGAATTTGACTTAAAAAAAGAAAGAAAATAGAAGAAAAACACCAAAGCTGCATAAGTTCTGAATAGCATAAAAGATGATTAAACCTCTTGTTGGGAACTGCCGATATTTGACAATAAATACAAAAAGTGGAAATTTTGTGTAATATATTGGGATACTTATATATATTATTAGAGCCATTTGTAATATTTTGTAATTTTGTAATATACTGTATTGTTTAATATTGTTATTTAAACTTGTTAATTACTGTTCTTACTGTTCTGGAGCAACTGTGACCACATAATTTCCTCTGGGATTAATAAAGTATTCTGATTCTGATTCTGATATAGAAAATAAAAGAATAAGACTTAATGTAATATATAATAAGTAAGACTCAAAACTTCATTTATGTCTGTACCTTGTAACACAAACTATCATTTTGAATGTGCTGCCAAGTAGTACAGTGCACAGACAAAAGCCTGCTCCCTGCCTCTGTCCGGAGAACAAAAGGAGCAGGAGAAGAAAAGTGGGGGCTATCATGTTGCCATCAGCTTGACAAGCAGAGTTCATGCCGCAGATGTGAGCTGACATCGCAGATCTTTATGGCTGTGACCTTGACTCTTAGCCAAACTCAATCTCTTTTTCTCTTAAATGTCAGATAGAGCGTATTAACACAGGTATCTGATTCCAGCTACAAAGACAAATACAAAACACACATATTTTTATGAAATAGTGTCCCCACTGTGTACTCTGTATAGCAATACATTTTGTATGCCGTGTAAAAGCCACAGCCGTAATTCTGTATTCAAGCCCGGGTACTCAGAATCAGTTGAACACAGAGGCTTAGTTGTGTACACAGAGGAACAGCACTTCCTTCAGGAATGCTGAACAATTCTCCCCACGTATTTAAAAACTGTCCTTTCAAGTGCACCGTTGTTGGAACAAGTTAAGTGTTATCGTCACTGACAATAGTTTGTTTGGGAAAGAATTTCTTCAATAGCTTGGGGCGTGATCAGTACAGTAAAACCCTGATGACTGAATCTTTCCATTTCTGATGAACCAGCTTGACCTTCTTTATATATATTGACTGACCATGGTATACAGCAGGAGGAGCTCCTTTTGGCTCTGCTGTTGCTTTGGACCTAAATGATTTTCCTGAGATAATGGAGTGCCTGTCAGGCAGGGCCCACAGGGAGCCTTTATGCATAAACAAACATACGGTGTGGTGTCTCTGTTGCTGGGCCTAAAAGGGAGGGATCTGCCATGCTTCAAGTACAATGAAGAAACTCACGTTTCTGGAATTTGCACACATGCGTGCAGAAAAACAGAGAAAAACATAACAAAATTGTAAGATTGCAACACAAACACTATAGCAAACCTGGAACTCCCTATAGGATATTACTATAAACAAAGACTTCATAACTTACATGGACAGTACGACGTAATGAAACATAAAGTTAGATAAACAGGGGCCCCATAGTGGGCTCACACATGATGTCAGATAAATCTCCAGTGGCATGTTTAAGAGTTCAAATGGCGCCTCCGATCTGTCTCTTTAATACAGAGGGAATGTGGAGGATGCGATGTGCCAACTCACTCCCTCACCCACCCATCCACCATGCGCTCCCCTTCCTTCAAACGCCACTTTGGCTGCGGCCCAGATGTCAGGGACGTCATTCATCAGACCGCTCCCTCTTGTCAGCAATTACACAAGTATAACAAGGATATTTAAATAATTTTTCTTGACATGGTATCATTGTCACAAGTTTCTGCAATTATCCTCCATTACTGGCATCAACTACCAAGCCTTAATGCACTTGTTTTTTTGCCATCTTTCTAAAATGTATTTTCAAAAGTGACATCTATGTACAGTAATTTTGAGGCTTTTAGAAGTTAGAGTAGATTGTCAGTCTTCCATGGACAGCAGCCTTTGTTTTGTCACATCAAGTTGACTGCATCATGGCAGACCAGTGGGGAATACATTGTTGTAATGATTCCGCATCACTGGCTTTTCTCTGTGTTTTTGTCTGTCAGAGATGTTGAGTCAAGTGGGGATGTCTGGGAGAATCTGCCAGTGTTCAGTCTGGTACTGTAGCATAATAAAAACCTGACTGTTAGAAAAACTCAAACATTGTAGATGGAATTTGATGTACTCAATAACTGTTGCTCTAAATGCCTCTCTGAATCCAGACACGGTCTAAGATTGACAGTGTACAACAGCTCTACTGTAGAGGTCTGCCTCTCCTCCTAATAATAGTGGGCCTTGCTTTTATAAGAGAATGTACATTTACCAAGTTATCTTCTGATTCTCTTTATTGTTCTTTTTCCTCTTTCAACATAGTGAGTGAAAAAGTATTTGCTCCTTTTCCGATTTCTTAGTTTTTTGCATATTTGTCGCAAATCAGATCGTCAAACAAATTTTAATATTAGTCAGAGATAATCCATGTAAAATGCAGTTTTTAAATGTAATGATTTAATTTTTTAAGGGAAAAAAGCTATCCAAACCCACCTGGCCATGTGCAAAAATGTAATCACGTTTTTTGTCTAAATCTGTGAATAGAATTATGTAGACTTGCATTACACCTCCTTACACCTGGGACCAGACACATAAAACTCAGCAAAAACAATCACAATAATGCCTAAATTTATTTTATATTTTATCACATGTATAAATCTGTGCAATTTTTTTCCTCTTTTTTATAAACCTAAACCTTTGGTGAAATGGCCACATCTGTGCAACCACTACCACAGCTTTTATAATTAAATTAAATTAAATTAAATTTTAATTTTATAAATCTGACCCCTTTAACTTATTTGGGATATTCTGTTAGATCACAGTATGTAGTTGCTTCAGGAAGTATTTAGATTACTACAGCTTTTTCACACTTTATTGCTATATAAATAAAAATTTTAAATGAATTATGTTATTAAAAATGAATGTTATTTTGAATGTTATGTTATTTTTTTTCAGTAATTTATTAAAATTAAAAACAGAAATCACTTACAATCATTTACAAAATGCGTCAGACCCTGCAGTGGTGCTAGTGGTCCTTGAGGCGACTGGAGTTCACCTGTGCCAAACACAGGGGACTTAACATCTTTTACAAAAATACACACCTGTGTATGTCAGATTCCTGAACTGAAACAGAAACTAAGCCCTTAAGCCCAATGAGCTCTCTGTAGACTATCACAATAAAAAAAAAAAAGTGAAAGTTAAAAGAATAGTGAATTGTGAAAAGTTTAAAACCACTGGGATTCTTCTTAAAGTTGGTCATCCAGCCACACAGAGTAACTAAGCAACCAGGTAGTTAGTCAGGGAGGTGACTAAGAGCCTAACAAACATCCCAATAATGCTTCAGTCATGGAATAATCTTTGAAAAGAACAGCCATCTCAGCAGGACTCTATCAATCAGGTCGTTATAGTAGAGCAGCTAGCACTCTTGGAGTTTTCCAATCTGTATTATAAGACTCTAAGAGCAGGACGAAAAAATATCTGAGCTGATGAATTAAATGATGACCTGTTTGTGCAGAACTCCAGGCACTATTCCTGTAAATACCAGGCACTGGTCATCAATAATACCATCCCTACAGTGAAGCATGGTGGTGGCAGCATCATGCTGTGGGGACGTTTCTTAACAATAGAGACCGTGAGACTGGTCAGAATTCAGGACAGAATGAATGCAGTCAAATAAAGAGAGGTCCTTGGAAAAAAAACTTGCTCTAGAGAGCAGAGACTGAGGCAGAGGTTCAGTTTTCAGCACAACAGTGAATCAAAGCGTACAGCCAAGACAACACTGGAGTGACATGAGGACAAGAGTGCGCGTGTAACCCAGCCAAAGTTCAGTTTCAGACCTCATCTAATCTCTATGAAGAGACTTGAATATGGCAGGTCACAGATGCTTCCCATCTGATGATGAAGGGATTTGCCAGGAAGAATGGGATAAATTTCCCAAATCCAGGTTTGCTAAGACTTTGAAAGACTTACTCGAGAAGAGTTAAATCTGTCATGGCTGCCAAAGGGGTCCTACAAAGTATTGAAATACTTTTGTAAAAGACAGATTTCTGTTTTTGATTTTTAATAGATTTACAGTAAATTCTAAAAACATGTTTTCACTTTTTCCTCATTGGTTGATTGAAGGCCAGTTGGAGGGGGAAAAAAATGCAAATTTTATTCATTCAAAATTTAATTTACCACACCGTACAGTGTATAAAAAGTGAAAGGTCTGAAAAATCTCTGAAGACTGCACATACACAAACACAGTTGGACCAATAGTTGCACTGTTCTGTAAACTCAGCAGAAAGCATGTCCTCATTAAACAGATCAGTATCTAAGATAAATCATCACTGTGTGATTAATGAGAGAAGCAGACACTTAATGTAATAAACTCAGTGATAGGTTTATGAGCCTAAATACTTTTTAAAGCCTCTAGGCTGTTATTTGATTAACTTGGGTCTAAAATCTATAAATATGCAATTCAATCTGCAGCTTTCCTTTTTCATCAGTGGATAGATGATAACAGGGCATGGCCACTATCATGCACACACTGTAAAGAAAAAGCAACTGAAATTAAGTTTAGGTCTGTGTAACTGGCAGAAACCTCAGCGTACTGGTAAACATCCAAAATTCTTTCCATTTTGTGCCCGATGTGCAGCTGGCTTCCAATAATGCAGAACACAATTGAAGAATGGAGTATAGATTAGGGAGAAGATTGCTGGATACTTAAAGATGCCACGCTACAGGCAGGGCCCATTTCATTATTTGCCTCGCTGCCAGCCAAATGAGGTCAGGGCTTGAGAATGCCACAGAATATGGAAATTAAGATTGTTGGATGGTCAGGCAACTCCGCAAATGAGGGGCTTAATTTGGGAGAAGGAATGCACCAGTAATTCGATGGTAACCGCAGACGGCTTTCACAGCGCACGTTGATGTCGGTGAAAACAGTTTGGGAAACTCTGCAGAACAAATTTGTTGGCCTTTGCTGCAGTATGAGACTGCAAAGGTCTCGCAATTCTTCACAGATCGCAGTTTCTCCCTCACTGTGATTTCACTGGTGAAGAAGTGTTACCTTGCTGAAAACCCCCAAGGTTTAAGTTATTTGGCCACGATTCACACTAACAGTTTGCCAGGTTTGTTCTTTGTCTATTTCAAAGAAAACAGTGATTAGTGGATTGGTCTTCTGGGAGGTCTGGCATGGACTGCTTGCATGCTTGATCAATGTGTGGGCCATTGCCACTGAGAATTCTGCAGCAGCTAATGTTATATTAAATAATATATGAAATAGGAGAAATTTGCTGATTTGTGATCAGTGCTACTTGACTTTAGGCCCTCCAAAAACCAAAATCTGATTCGTTTTGCACCACAATGTCCAGAAGAAAAATGTAATTGAACAGACATTTTTATGTCATATTGCAGTCTGGTCTAAAGGCAAAATATAAAATAGACGCGAATGAATAAATATGGGATTCATTTTTCAATTTTTGTACCCAGGAACATGAATTATTAGATTGCATTTTGGCTGAGTGTTTAAAAACTGCCGTGAGACAGTGCTGCATATTGACAATGCAATTTGTATGTTTTTTAATGGCTTTGGATGAGTGATGTCGTAAGATGAGAGGTTTGAGCTGGGTCAATTTTATACTTTAACCCAGGTGCTGTAAAATCAGCTATTAATTAAAAAACTATACTTTAAGGAGTATATTATATATAGCTCTTAAATCATTTTCTTTGTGAGCAGCTAAAGACTAAGGCATGAATGGGAAGTTGAGAGACTTTCTAGTGCACCGTTACAAAAACCCGTATAAACTGTTATCATCAATCATCTTGTGACAATTACCTTCATGTGTGAAATTACCCTGGTGTTTTGAATCGGTCGTGCAGTAGCACAGTGAACTCGTTGGCCTGCTATGTGTGGAACATCGTGTTGTAATTGTGCCACCCAGCTGTCTATTTTAATCCTTCTACGAACTGATATGATGAAGGGGGACAGATGTTTTTCTATGTGTGTGTGTACGCGTGCGGAGTACAGTGAATGAAACTATAATTTGAAATCCGCTGCTTAGTTATGGCTCTCTCAAACACACCACTGCACCATCCATCTCTGTAGCTGCTTTGGTCATGGAAGGCGGCCCTGTGTTCACACACTCGCGATCTTACACAGCTTCATTACTGATATAAGTCAGCGTTCCTTAACACCACTGGACAGATCCACAGATGGGCTAAATGAATCGATCAGACTAATGAAAAGCTGTGAGAGAGCAGTCACACAGCTGCTGCAGCCCCCCTCTGTCCATGTCTGATAGTTGGACTGCAGCCAGTGTTATATTGATGTGGTAGTATACGGTATTCACTCTCTCACACTGCAGTAGGGATGGTTTTCAGTGAGAAATGTGTATGAAGTGTACATATGCTTTTTATCAGGTGCATTTATCAGACAGAATGAGATACAGTGCAACAAACAGTCCAGAAATGCATGATCTAAAGCTTAGATAAGGATGTCCTTCTCTCACTGCCCAGATGGTTTCTTTAGGCCACTTATCCGTGCCCCTGTTGTGGCAAATTAATAACATTTAGCTACGCCTTTTGGTGGGAAACTACATGATAGATTTGGTCAATCTGCTTTTGAGCCTAAGGCCAGTGGAGCAGAAGACGGATGATTTCGGTAAACTATCTCCTCCTGTGAAAATGTGACTCGGTCATGATTTGTCCACCCTTGCTTGCTTGAGTTTCACACTCTTACATAACCTTCACATCTGTGTTTCACGATGGAATCAACTATAACAAAGAGCCAAGGCCATCCATCATGGGCAGAGGCTTAGAAAAACAAGTGACTTTTTTGTCTTTAAGTGGGTGTGATGGAAGATGCAAACTGGGTGGATGTCTTGAAGCAGAGCTGTGACGTCAAAGCTGAGCCCAGCTGAGGCCTCTCTTCTTTTTCTTTCAATCACTGGAGGACCAGCTTGACCCAAAAAAGTAATGTCCCTTTACTGCTCAATGCATTATTAGGCAAATTGAAAACTTCTGTAGCCAGAGACACTGTTACCACTGGATGCACATAATTTGTAATGTGTCAAACTTTGGAAGCAAAGTTCTTTGAAATCTTTGAAGTCAAAATGGACAACTCCTCTCACCTATGGCATAACATTTTTAACTATCCATGCACTCTAAATACATTATATGGTAGTTAGGCCTCGGTCACACACACCTAGAGACTGGTCGGCAACCCTGGCAACCTCCAGTTACTTGTGAAAAATGTGTATTCCCTGACATTTGGTGAGTGGTTGCTGGAGATTGCTGGCTGTTCCAGGTGAAGTTGATCACAAAGAGGTTGCTGTACTGAAAACCTCCTTGTGATTGCTTTGGTCTCAAGCAGATTGTGGCAGCTGCCAGTAGTTTGCATAGGAAACAACGACTTGTCTGCAAACACGTGCCATTTACTCTCCGAGCTGTAGTGAAACTTGAAAAAGTGCGACACAATCCGGAACGGGCGCTTTCCATTTCCAGTTTGCGTCACAGTTTCACTACTGCTTAGCAAGTAGTTGGCGAGTGTTTGCAGATAGGTTGTCGTATTCCATGCAAACTACTGGCGGCCAAAGCAATTGCAAGGAGGTTTACCGACAGGTATCAAGACCTTTGTGACCGAGGCCTTAGTTGCCAAACTTTAGATTTCAATTTCAAAAAATGTAATCAGTCAGTATAGAAATCATGGATAGTGCTTTTAAAATCTCATATTTTATTTTAATGAACTAAGAAGGTTGATGTGTTAATTGAAGACACGCTTAAGCACAAGTTGTTTGTACTCTAGCAGGCGAGTTACTGAGGTGCATGTTTTTAAAGTTGAAGTAATGAACAAACTTGTATGTCTTGGTCTAATGCCCTCCCCTTCATCTCTGTGCCAGATGTGTCCAGATGTGGTCTTCCCTTCAGTACTGTGTCACTCTCCACTCAGTAGCATTGTGGGAACCCATGTGGCCCTGTTATCTTTTCCTGCAGCTGGTATATTCTGTACGACCTACAGGATCAAGAGTGTCAGAGTCTCCTTAGACTCATGTTATTGTACATGTTTCTTTCACTAGGCTTGCTTTAAATTTGTTTTGACATGAGATACAAACCCACAAGTTATTTCTCTGTCACAATTTGAAGCTGCATTAATTGGAGTTTTGACCCACAACAAGCTAATAGCCACACACATATAAAATATTATTGCCTTATGACAGATAACTTGCAGATTACATATAGCTTTTTTATTTATTATACATATAGAAATATTGACTTTGCAGCTAAAAAAAACACATGTATGCACTGAAATAAATGGGAATGAATACCTCAGTACACAAAGTGTTACATAGTACTACTATTTTCTTAGAAATCGGCTGGTTGATTTATCTTATCTTCCTTCTTTATCTGTTTTTAACACCTCATATTTTCCTTCTGTCTTGTTTTTACTCCTAAAGTTATTCCCCGGATTGCTCAGGTTTTTCCAAGCAACTTGGGTGTTTTACACGCACAGAAGTGCTCCTGTCCACTTCTCCAAGGAGGTCTTTAAACAGTAAATCAGAATGACATCTTAGGCACAGCTGCTTTGCTTGTGTGCTTTTACCAGCTCAATGGGGACCAGAGAGGATCTTTGTAATGTGCTTTCTTTCTGTATCAGCACCTTGATTTTTGTCAGAGGTCCCACTAACTTTGTATTTGACTGCAACTGAGGGAGAATCATACAAAATCAGTGCCAGTGGTATTTTATAGTTGTTCAGTATGTTCGGCTACTGATGGTGTCACAGCACTCCTCACTGTTCTTTGAGCTGTCAGACCTCTTGGAGGGCTTTATTAAAAACCTCCACATTAAATATAAGAGAGGTCGTTACCTGACCAGGGAAACCACACGATGTCTGGTACACAGATTAATGTTAGCTGTGAAGCTATTCTTGCATTGAGCTGTCTCCATGCTGGCTAACGGGATACAAAAGCCCAAGGACTGAATTTCACAGCTCCATCTGTACTGAGTGTACTGCAAGCCAAGGGTTGGAGGCACTGAGTTGTCCCACCACATAATTAGCTCTGCACTAAAGTTGAAACTCCACAATGAACCCTCGTGGCCTCACACATGGTCAGCAGGTGGACCAACCTGTCTGCTTAGAAGGAAATATGTTACTTGGTAATGTTGCACACTTAGATGGGTCAAGCACTTAGGTTGCAGTCAGCTCGTGGTCATCTCGGGAGTGACGAGCTGTGATTTATTGTAAAGGCACAGCCGGTGTGAGCATTACAGTATTTGGTCTCTGTTTGTATTGCAGGCAGATATTTTGTGGTTAGAAGGGATTTTTGCAAAAGCCACTGGATAGTTTCAGAGAAATGGCTGGTGACAACTGTGGAATAAAATGATCGATGATGACCCCTTCAGATGAGTTATCCCGTTGCCTCGTACAGAGAAACCATGGGACACAGTAAATCACTCATACGTCGGGGGACCATCTTTTTAGTTTCTAAACCAGAGCACAGAATTACCACTAACCTTGTTGAATGATGTAACATAACAGAATTAGTTAACATAAGTAGACAGAGTTCTCTGTACTCTTTTGATGTCTTTATTTGTGCAAAATAGCTAATGGGAACAGTGGGCTAATACGATAGTAACTTAACAATTGTGCTTTATATTAAAAAAATCTTAAAATATATTAAAAATGACGATTAAGTAATTTCAGGCAGCTGGGATGAAACCCTGATGTTCATCACTAAACTGTAAAAGTGTTGGCACAGTGAAGGAAAGGTAGTTTCTTCCTTTTATTGTCATTTTTTTTCCCAGTTTAAACAATATTAAACACCTTTTTAGCATTTTTGTTTCTGTCTCATCACAAATAAATGCACAATTCAGATAATTAATTTACAAATATTTTTATTTATTTAATATGGTAGCAAAAACTATTATACATATTTACAAGGCCTTAAATAGTTATAAGTGCAAGGCCTTCCATATTATATTTCCAGTTTATGAGCAGCAGTTTCACACGCCATATTAATGATAGATGGTGACAGTGGGATCTGTTAGGTGTTGATGTCTTGCTGACTGCTTCCTGTCAGATGATGAAGCCAACACCTGAGACAAGAGAAAAATGGAAGCACTGTCAATTAGCATCTCCAAGTGTGTAGTTTGATGTTTTGCATTTTGCTGTTACAGTAGGTTATTGCAGGCTAAAATGCACCCATGAGTCATTTTACTTGGGATATCAGCTGGAGGGTTTACATCATATCCTTGTTTATGTTTGAGGCATGATTTACTTGATAATGGTAGGTCGTGTTGAATGTTTAATTTCAGTAAATCCAAAAGAATCTTTTTTCTTTTTCATTGTACAAACTTCCACTGAATGTGCTGTATTTTACTTTAAAGACTATTTCTGACATGCCACACAGTTAAAATCAATTTTTAGCAAAACCGTTTGTTTCAATTTGACTCTCAAACAGTACAAATAAGATATCTAAAAGGATCTGAATTCGGCAGCTTGTTCAGCTATAGTATCAAAAGCAAGAAGCAATGCGACACTGTAGTTCTCACCTCTTTTCTTAAATTTCATATCTGGAGGAAAACCGAGGCTAACACATTCTCCATGTGATGTAAGTGACCCCAAAATCTGTTCACTTTTTCCACCCCTTATCCTCCTGATCTGCAGCCTGCTCCTCACAAAGGCCATCAGTGGAGGGTAAAAATCTTTTAAGCTCCTCTTCCACACGCTTGGATATTTTTGGGCTTCTTCACTACATCTGCCCCAGTACTGGACAGATGGGAGGCTGTGACGTTCAGGTGAAATGGTTGATTCCACTGCCATAGCTTGTGACGAGCAGATGTAAACCTGTCACATCTGAGTGTTGTCTTGCTTTTGTCTCTTGTTTGAACAGGACTGCACAACCTGACATACAGTGAAAGGAGTAAAGAAACTGTGCTGCTATAAGCCGGGTGCTCAGGGGTCAAAGGTTTGTGTTTATTGAGGATACTGACGTCTCCAACACTCTCTTTCTCAATTTTATGAGATCTCTATAAAGGCTTAAGTCCAGCAGAATTGCTTGATGGTTTCTGACATCAGCGAGTCCCGTTGTGTTATCAGTTTTAACTAAATATGGGCATGACACACCATAAAATGTGATTCCGCAACTATCTATGTTATGAAAAAAATGTTTGTCTTTCGGTCCGTCTTCATATTCCATATAAAGGAGTTATTGCAAAATAGGTTATCTTTTTTGTACCAGTATGTAGGATACAGAATCAGCAGTTTGCATTATGCTCCAGTTTGGAGCATCAGACTACACAATATGTATAGTAAATTGAGGGAATGTAAAAAAAATATGAATTGTGATACTTTTGGGAAACAGGAAAGTTTCGTTAGCATGCAATATTATACTCACTGCTTATTTTCGTGTAACATGGATGTAATCTGTATGACTATTACACAGAAATATGCTCATCGTTCACTTTATTAGGTGCACCAGGTTGGACCCCATTTTGGTTCAGGACTGCCTTAATTCTTCATAGTATCACACAGTTGCTGCAGATTTCTCAGCTGCACATCCATGTTGTGAATCCCCTGTTCCAACACATCTCAAAGCTGCTCTATTGGATTGAGATCCGGTGACTGTGGAGGCCATTTGAGTACAGTGAACTCAGTCATGTTCAAAAAAACAGTTTGAGATGATTTGGGCTTTGTGACATGGAGCTTTCGTGTTGTTTACACCAAATTTGGACCCTACCATCTGAATGTTACAGCCCAAATTGAGACTCATCAGACCAAGTAACATTTTTCCAATCTTCTGTTGTCAAATTCCGATGAGCCTGTGTGAATTGTAGCCTCAGTTTCTGGTTCTTAGCTGACAGGAGTGACACCCGGTATGGTCTTCTGCTGCTTTAAGATTTGTCATGTTATGCATTCAGAGATACTCTTTTGCCTACTTTGGTTGGTATGCAGTGGCTATTTGAGTTACTGTTGCCTTCCTATCAGCTCGAAGCTGTCTGGCCATTCTCCTCTAACCTCTGACATCAACACGGCATTTTCATTCAGAGAACTGCTGCTCACTGGATATTTTCTCTTTTTCAGACCATTCTCTGTCAACCCTAAAGATGGTGGGAAAATCCCATCCAGTTTCGTGATTATTTGTGTTAGTGAGCAGTTGAACAGGTATACTTAATAAAGTGGCTGTTTAGTGTATGTCTCCCAGCGAGCTTAATGTTGCATAATATTACTAACTTAACCAGAACATTTACAGAGTTGGCTAATGTCACATTGCCAGATTAACTACATCTAGCAAATGTTACTTTCATACTTAAGTACATCCAAAAAGTGTCCAAATTAATATTTCAGAATTGATTTACACCTTTACTCTTACACTATCTAGCAGCAAAGTTAGCTAAGAAGTGTAGCTATTGTCTAATGGTAGCTAATGAGTTAGCAGTTAATTAGTTTTATCTTAAATATTACCCAGCATCTCTCACTGTTTTCACTATCTGTTGTCGCTTCACTTGCTGCTTAACCAAGAGAGTGTGATATTACTAATTTACCCACGTTTACTTGACTTGCCATCTAGAATGCAGCAACACAACATTATTCTTTTATTAACAACATTTGAGTTTCCCTTGAGTGTGACCTCAGAGGCAAATGGCCGCCGTGTGAATGTGTTGGATTCTGTTTACATTTTTAACTAATCTCTTCCTGCATTATGTTCTAAAGTATCCTGTTTCAACAGGAAATGCACCAGATTGTAAGTAAAACAGGCTGCTTTACAAGGACTTTAAAGTGTCAAAGAAGTGCCCAAGCGTCACTAGGAAGGTGTTGTGCATCATTAGCAGACATTAAAACGTGGGAGACACAGACCCTGCACGCAAACGGATGGGATGACAGTGCCAGGAAAATTTTTCATCTATCAAAGGTCGATTATTTTTTTTTTCCTCTCTCCCGAGGCTTCTCATTCCTTGTGCTGTTCCAGATGAGAAGTGGTGGGAGTTGAAGATTGCAGCAAGTTGAGCTTCTTGCCCCTCTTCTCTGCTTGTTCTTAGGACAGATTGCACTTGGGAGACAGACACTAGTAAATCAAGTTGAGTGAAATCTGGCAGAGAAACAGGAGAGATGGTACAACTTCAAAGGCTGCCTGAGGAAGACTATTAGATAACTAAATAATCCATCAGAAATGAGAGAATGTGATGAAAGTAGTGTTTCAGTTTTATGTAGTTTTCTCACAGAGCTTTGTCATGAGCTGTTGCATTGAAGGTTTCCTGTGTAAATGGCTGAAGTGAAACTTATAATCAGGAGGTTTGTTTTTTTAGTCTTACAGTACATTAAAGGGTGTCTTGTTACCTGAGGTGTGCCAAGACTCAGCATTTATGAATCTTACCTTAATCACTTCTGAAATCCTAATATAAGACTGTATATATAAGACTATATAAGACTTTCTGTAACTTGTTCTTTCTTACTTCATATA
>VUQS01031761.1:0-19706 GCA_015108495.1 Heterochromis multidens | reverse complement strand
TCCTGCCGTGGCGTTGGTGCGACCTCCTATGTGGGTTGGGCGCAACCCAACCCCCTCCCCCCTCCCCCCTCCGCAGCGCCACCACCGGCCCCGGGGAAAGCGGCTGCAGGCAGCTGGCCAAGCCACTCCTCAGCCGTTACAGACTGCGGGCCCGCCATCCTGCGACTGGGTTTCGGCACCACTGTAACAAGGACCCAGCCATACACACAACCTTTGCAGGGCACGAATGGTTTATTTCCACACAATGTTTATGTACACACACATTCTTTCCAGCCTCGTTCTCCCTAGTTCCATCTCGATCAGCTCCCGGCGTCCTGCTTATATAGGGGAGACATGATTAGACGATCACCTGCGGCTGCTGACCAGCCTTCCCTGACGCCACACCCTGAACCCACTGCTCCACCCCTCCCCTGCAGCTGAGCCGCAAACCACACCCCGCCACAGACTGTATCTCAGGAAACTGGTTTTACAGGGTATACTTAATAAGCTTAATTAGTGCTCTACAGCTCAATCAAGCCAGTTTCTCAACATATAGTATCTATTATTATTACTGGTGGTGCTTAATAATTATAATCAATGTCATATTCACCACACTGAGTTAATTTCCCTACAGACATTTTTAAAGCTTCAGGAAAAGTACCAGATGGCACAGACTGACTGTATCCAGTAAATCTATCACTTAGCATTAACATATTTGCTAGTTTGAATATCCAAATTGACATTACAGATATCAACAGATTCATCTTGACAGAATAAAAAGTATGACACAACTCTCATTGTTACAGTTATAGATATGTGTAATCTAGTTTAGACCACTCCAAAAAACAGTTGCAGATACCTGAAGCATTATTCCAAATTGTTGTGCACGATGTTGCTCATACACGGCTTCCAAGTGAGTATTGACACAGCACATAGAAACTATCTATGTCCTTCTTAAGTATCAAAATTGTGTGTTCCTTGCTAGCAGATTCTACATGTTCAGATAGTATGCAGTAGCACTAAATAATGCTATCATTACCTTGTTCCTATATTGTAATTATTATCTTTCCAGTGGTCATGCAAGCAAAACATAGTTGGAATTCTGCTAGAGACACTAAAGCAGAAGGGAACAGGCAGTTTTTCATTTTATGGAGTGGGAGACTGAGTGTGCTGGCACTAGATTGGGTGCAATGACAGGCAACCCCCAGAACCAAGCTCAGAGGGGGAGCCCATCTCTCACTGCTGCTCTGTGGGGGGTTGATATACTTTGTTCTCTTCTCCTGCTTTCTCTCTGTCTCTCAGTGGCTTGCTATGTTGTTTTCAGACAAATGTGTTATGCTGTCATTTGACACATGGCATAAGACATCAAAGTAAAAGAGAAAAACAGAGGGCGAAAAGAGGTTAGAGAGAGGAACAATAGTATCTCTCTACTATTAACCATATTGATCCATATGAGCTATAAGAAGAAAGGGTGACAGTCAAGGGGGAGCAAGACAGAGGAGAAGCATGACAGAAATGTAGAACAAAAAATGATATTCTGAGACAGAAATTGTACAAGGGCATTATAACATGGATGTGGAAGAAGAGGAGGAAAAAAAATAAACTAACAAATTAGGAATGAGGGTGGAGTGGGTCCTGTAGAGAAGAAGAGATGGTGGGTGATTAATATGCTGGTAAACCCTTTCATTTCTTGGAGCTCCTTTGCAGAGTCATTCACCACTGCTGATTTACTCTCGTGTAACCCATGCAGTCTGAAGGTAGGAAACACAGTGTTGTAAAACAGCATAATCAAGTCTGAATCATGAAATAACAAGCTGTTCCTATGAAACTGAACAGATATGCAAATATGGAAATAGCTGAATAGATGATATGGCTTTTGTATACTGGAGTGAGGTGAGAATAGGATGTGACCTAGTTAGGTAAGAGTGACAGATAAAGGGAAGGGAAAAGAGGGAGGGAAAATGGAGGACAAACAAAAAACAAGCAAGCAACTGAGGAACAATGATTATCTTTACATGCAACTTTTGTCCTGGTTATGTATTGTGCATGGAAACCTCATATGCTGCTTTCAGAAACCTAGATATGATACATGTCGTATTGACCATATTTTGCTGGCAAAGAAAAAAAAGTGACTGAAAGAGTGAGGAATTGCAACATTCAAAATAACATCAAAACCAGAAATGTATCAAATCCAAGATGCGCAGATAAATGTATATAGTATTTAGCTGTTATATCTGTCAAGTTTTTTCATGATATGGTCATGGTTATTTGTAGCCTTAATGATTTGTAGGTTTGCAAGCTTCTACATGGATGTATTAAGATGACTGGATAATGTGTTGCTATTATTAGACTTGGACAGAAATATAATAAATATAGTAAGTCAGTTGACTTGAATAAGAAGTTCATGAAAGGTGAATGAGAAAAACAAAACAAAAAATCAACAAAAGCAAGCAGGAAAAGAAAGTAAACTTAGTTTAAACAAGTCAGATCAAGACAGAGTGTGTCCTTGTGCCTCTGACAGTGTGTGACTGAATTTCTTTTTGCGACAACTCTGTCATCCCTGGCCTTCCTGACATTTACTCTGAAAGACAGCCTAACTCAAGAGACTAGGTTGGATAGCATGCTGTATTGCACAGAGAAGTCAGGTCTGTCTCGAAACTGAGCATATGTGATAGCACTGTGATTTTTTTGTTTTTTACATATTTGTCAATTTATCTATTTCAGCTTGAACACACTGTCTGGAAAAACAAGTGTTCCACGGGCTGCACTGAACTCATACATATAAAAAGTAGGCAATCACATTCAGTTTAAACCAGTACTTCAAACACTGCACACAGTATTTCTCTGTTCCATCTTAGGAGATAAGTACTGAAGCGCCTTTGTTTGAGCAATTCTAATGCATGCAAATACTGAGAGCCGTGTGAGCATGGGTTCATCAGGAGAGAGGAAAAACTATATTTTATTACACACACAAACAAACATGCACAAAAATGCACTTAGATTCACACTACACGTGGGAGGGTTATGTTGGAGATGAGAATTGCAATTAGGCAAAGCTTTGTAATATCCTATATTTGGCTGCGCATCTCCCCACACAGGTAAGAGCCCACATCGCACCCTGTTTCCCCTGCATTCCCTGCTGTGCATAGATGAGTGAAGCTGTCTTATGCTAGATACTTTCCCCTTAAGGCTGTTTCTATTTGGGGTGCTGAGGATAATGTTACACACTCCATTATTTTTATAGGCCTTAGGCATCTCCTTCAAATTCATTCACGAATATATTGACTTTCACTTTGCTGCATGATTGAGGCTTGTTTGCCTCACTGCTGGCAGATGACTCTGGACAAGCAGACTGTAAAAGGGTGAGATAAGGAAAAACTCCAGCATGTACAAAGGTACTTCCTGAGCAATGCAGTAATTAACCTGCTGTGATTCTCTCTTTCCCATTATTATTATCTCAGAATGTTTTTAGCATTAGTCACTCTCTGTTTCTTTCTCTCTCACTGTACAAAATTGAAGACTTATGCAGATTACTATGGAGAGAACAACAAGTTTTTTGTTGTAGCATAGCACCAAAAAGTGTAAAGAGCAAAACTGGATGTGTACAGTGAAAGATGATATTGTTAATGGTATACAATTTTATATCTTAACCCTCCTGTTGTGCAGGTCAAATTGACCCATTTTAAAGTTAAATAATCTAAAAAAAAATAGTTAAAAGTATCATTTCAATATGAAACTTCTTCTGCTTGGCTTGGCATATATTCATTTCACATACAGTATTTGCATATTTATATTACATAGATACTGTTCGGATCAATTTGACCCGACAGTCAAAGTGGAGGTTAAAGGAGTCTGAAGTGTCATATACTATGTGTTTATTTGCAGCACACACACACACACACACACACACACACACACACACACACACAAACACACACACTTCCTGTTCTATTGTCCTCATCTGTAAAGTGCGAGAATGCAGGTGTTGTTATGACTTTTCACGGGAACCTTTTCTGTTCCTGTGGGCAAACTCCACCCACACTGAGTGGACATTCAGCAGGAAAGGAGCAAAACATATAAAGATTCTCTGCAAGGGAGTCCTAACAACATTACACTCTGCAGCTACATATGATATACTCGCCTGTCAGAGTTTTACAAAATAAGCAGCAGAAGTAAACAGCTGACAGCCCTGAAGGCTCTGGAACTCAACTTTGATCATAGAGGAGGAAATTGTGTCTGAAGATGAAGACCATCTTGAGGTGAATTCTGAATCTGATGATTCTGATTGTGAACCAAATGAGAAAACTTGTAATCATATCCCTCCAAGCAAGACAATCACATGAAAAAATGGTGAAATATATTCAAATATATTCATCCTCAAATATACGTCAGGCAAAACTGTCTGCATGAAACATAAAGACAGTGCCAGGGCCCACTAGAATAGCAGTAACTTGTGTGACAGATATCAAGTCAGCTTTTGAGCTGGTCATGCCCAAGTCAATACAGAAAATCATTCTTGAAATTATTAATCTAAAAGGATGAGAATTGGAAGGAGCTGGATAAAATGCATTTACATGGATATACATGGATATTTAGGGGTCCTCATCCTAGTTTGGGTCTATAAGTCAAAGGATGAATCAACAGCCAGTCTGTGGGATGCAGAGACAGGCAGGGCTATATTTCGTGCCACAATGTCTCTAGAGACTTCATATTTTCTCTAGAGTAATCCGATTTGATAATCGAGAGATGAGCACTGTCAGATGGGAGAGAGACAGGCTGGCAGCCATTATTACTCCATAAAAATGGAAAATAAATTTTAAAAAATCATGGAGGTCTTTCCAATGTATATTAAAAAAAGGTTTAATATACATTTTTTTTATGAAATCAAGTGATATATCCTCATTGAATAATGACCTGTGAGAAGTAAAGAATATCATTGCACTAAATATTGATTGAAATGGTTAGTAATGGAGTTATTAATGACATATAAACAATGTTTATTGGAATTTTTTGGTTTCTGACACTTTTGGATAACTAAACATGCCCTGGATCAAATTGACCCATGAACATTATTGCTGTACCTAAGAAGCCAACATAACAGGAGGGTTAAATATGGGATGATTAATACCCAAAATGTGAAACCGTCTACCCATTTCTTCTCAAAATTCAGTTTGCTTCCTAACTCTGGTCTCCTGCAATATTACATCATTTCTGCATCTCTACATGGATTCTGTGTATGTGAAGATATGTGGGGGCAGAAGGAAGAGTTTCTTTAATGTGAATTGCCACTCAGTTTGTACTTTCCAAGCAGTCCTCCAACCACCTCAAAAATGCCAGAGAGAGAGACAGATCACCCACATACCCAAAGCAGCCTTCTGCATTTTGCATTTTTTCTTGCCTCCATGTATTTGGGAAGCAAGAAAAAAAAAAAAACTGACACATCTTCCAGCTCTTTTGAGGAAATCCCAAGCTATTCAGGACAGATGGGATATGTAAGCCGCCTAGTATGCTCTGTCTGTCCAGGGTTTTCTCTTAACTGTGTGTGCCCAGAATACTATAAAAAAAAGAGACAGATTGGATGTTGATCAAAATTTAACTAACTGCTTTTCATAGAAAGGAAGAACATCTTAAACATGGTTTCTTTTGAAAGAGACGCATTGTGAATTAATCTTATTTCAGCTTCTTGTATATACCAAGCATGGGCTTTCCAGATGTAGTCCCCTAATCTGTGCAACCCATCAATTACTCCAAAAGGCCAAATAAAAGTCAGAAAAAAATGTGATTGTTGCACACCATAGTGCATTTAATTTGCTCATAATGGCTCTGGGAGCAGATGAGTGAATGTGCCTTTAAATAAATTATTTTGCCTATGTTAGTATATGCTGCATTATTATGTATTCATTAAAGCACATGTTCTTAATTATAGGGATGTTAACAAACATGTTGTACCTGCTAGTGAATGAATTGTCCCTGGACACTCATTTCCTTATGGGGAGGCGAATGCAAATATGTCTCTGCTCGTGTACTGTGACACTGTCATCATTAGTCACATTTATTCATTGTGACACTGAAACCTCTGTTACATCAAGTACTGTGGCCCTTATACCCTTGGGTAATGAGTAATTCTGCTAATGATGAGTGAAATGCACAGATACAGTTAAGTTAATGTGTCTAAGAGTGACGGGTTGAATACAAACTGAGCAACTGAGAGGTAAAAGAACCTCTGCTGTTATTAGATGTAGGGTCTGTGTATACATGCATAATATATGGCTCCCATTAGCAAAATCAGCTCAGTTTCCTGCTGCAGACTGTCATCAACTCATGGAGGATATATCATTGACAGTGATTCAATAAACAATAACAGACAGAAGCTAATAACATTAAATTATGGCCAATAAAACAAATATGTGCTAAACATGCAGCATTGGCACTACTTAAAGATTTCTTTCTCTGATTGAATGACTTGTAAATGAGGGTTTTGCATGAGTTCACATCTGCTGTCTTCTTGGGTGTTAAACTATTCCTGCTGCTATATCCTTTTCATCACTTCCACAAACCAGCACTGATCGTCTTGGCTGTCTTCTCTCAGCCAATCAGTCTTTGATCCCCATTGTTTAAGTGCCATTGTTGTTTTGTCATTCTTCCTTTCAGACCGTCTTTTGTGCAACCCTCATCTTCCCCATGTCCACCCTCATCCTGGATGTTCAGAGAGTCTCATTCAAAGTCTCCATCAGCCGTCTGCTATCTCTGCTCCGCCACCAGCAGCAGCAGCATCTAGACTTCAGGATCCTATCCTATTTCTTGCTACCATTTGGGACACTGCTCTGCTCATCACAATAATTGCCATAATACTTTTGTTACTCAAACTCTGTGCTATATATACTTAGTTATGCAAACTCGGTATCAATAAGTACTAGTCTTTACTTGCAAATGATCTCTTCTTATTGAACTATAGTTCAGTGGATGGTTGGGTGTATTAAGAAAACTCATTAAAAGTAAAAACGATTATTTTGTACTGTTACTTGTTGTGATTCAACCAAAGATGTATTTTTACTTTTCTGTCTGCTTATCCTTATTTTTTTTTCCTCTGCACTCCCACTTGTTATCACAGTTATGTAACAGCTGGCATAGTTAATGATGGGAATGCATTAACACTGTGACACAGTTCTGCAGCAAATATAAAAGAGAAATGTATAGTATCAGAGCCAATTCTTATGGCAGGTTAATTTGTTTGATTGACATGATCTCATTCAAACATCTCTGAAGGCTCCAGCTGCCTGTGATATCTTGGGTTATGTTCTTGAGCAAGACAGTAGATCTCCACCAGCTTTAAGGGTGCTTATAGAAAGCAGGCTGTAAGCTGTAATCTGCCCCTGTCTTATATGCTTACGAACTCCATTTGATCTTTTTTACAGAGGGAAGGCAGAGGAAAAGCTGAATGTATTATTTCCTAAGGCACTGTTGTTGTGGGGGACAGGTGTCTTGAGATGTGGTAACCTCTGCAATACTGTACTGATTTGATGCATGTCCAGGAAATTAAGGGAGGACATATTAGGAGTAGGTGACAAGATTAACAATATCTCCTGTCACAATGCTCTTGGCAGTAATTTGCAGTACATGTACTGATGCAGAGCATTTATTTCCAGCTGAAGGTTGACAGGGTGATGCACTTTTCTTTGGATATAAGTTCATACCAAAAGCCATTGCAGACTATTTAGGTTGCACAGGTAGTCCCACTCCTCCAGGGTGGTGCATCCATACATGCCGTCGCAAGAAGGTTTGCTGTGTCTCCCAGCACAGTCTCAAGAGTGTGGAGGAGATAACCAGAAGTCTGGCTGTTACATGACAGAGCCAGAGATCAACTCAACAGCAGGACCAGTATCAGCTCCTTTTTTCAAGGAGGAATAGGAGGAGCAGTGCCAGAGCCCTACAAAATGACCTCCAGCAGGCTACTCATGCACGTTTCTGACCAAACTGTCAGAAACAAACTCCTTGAGGGTGGCATGAGGGTGGTATGAAGACTAATAATCCTTTAGTGTTTTCACAGATGAGGTTCATACTAATCACATGTGACAGGCATGAAAGAGTCTGGAAACACTGTGGCAAACTTCATGCTTCATGCTCATCCTGCATGAACAGTTTGCCAGTGGGTCAGTGATGGTCTGGGGAGGCATGTCCTTTGAGGTTCGCACAGGCCTCCATGTGCTAGCCAACATTACCCTGACTGCTGTTAGGCAGGGTGATAAAATCCTCAGACCCACTGTCAAACCTTGTGCAGGTGCATTGGGCCCTGGTTTCCTCCTGGTGCAGGACAATGCTAGGCCTCATGTGGCAAGAGGGGTCTGCCTTCAAAGAGTTGATGATTATGATTTCCACTGACCATTGTTACATCATTTTGTTCTCAGTAAATTACACAGTGTAAACAGTAAAGGTTTTCAACTTGAATATTTTGTTGATCAACATTCAATGTGTGATTTAAGTGTTCCCCTAATTTTTTGAGGAGTGTAGTTAGATGTGTGAAACTGTAATCTAATACAGCCTCCTTTCATACTGCAGGACCTCTTATTCAGAGCAGCAGTCCCCTGAGAATAACAGGCAAACGGAGCATGAAGGGAAGGCGAGGTCTGGACCAGGGGAAGATAGCATGACTGTATGACAGGATGTGCTTAGTTACACACTCTCTGTTCCTACAGGCCACACAGCCCACCAAGGCCACACATGGGAGAAAAGAGGATAGAAGAGGCTAGAGGAGGTGTGAGTTTGTGTGTGTCTGACACAAAAAGAGATATATGGTCCCCTTCTTTTGCCTGGAGAGATTCTGGTACGTATCCAAGATGCCAGCAGCAGTGACAGCATCATCAACAAAATGGAGCTGTGGCATGCACACACACGCACGCACGCAAACACACATATTGCTGCTAAGCCACTTGGGGAAAACATTCCAAATGTGTTTAGGAAACTGCTCTGCCCCAGGAGAGAAAATCACTTTTTCCCCTTTTGTCACAAACAAACAAACAAACAGCTACACACTTTCCATCCCCACTCCATAATGTCAAGATTCCCTCTTGGTAGAGCAGCAGGTTCAGCATGAAAAAGTCTGATTTTAGGAGGAAAGTTTTCCTGCCCTCTGTGTCTATGGGCTATTAGGCCAATTACAGCCAAATGAAACTAAGTGGGCCAAGCTTAACAGAGTGTCAGATTGCTCCTGAAGGTCACGCAACACTTGGAGTGAGTGGCCTCTGTCTATAAATCCCACAAGTCTGATATGTTGCTGATTGGGATTCTAGATCAGCACACCTGTTTATTTGATGAAGCTATTTCCCTATAAAGGAAGGCTTTAAATGTCTGGACATTTGCCCAGTTTACATTTATGGGCCATCTCTCACTCTCATCTCTCTTTCTCTCTCATCTCTTCTTCATTTCCCAAGTGGGTGATTCAGGGCTGTGAGCACTGTGACATTTTTCACTCTTGAAACCACCTGAAAATAACAACCTAGTGTGAATAAGGCCTAAATAAAAAGAAGACCAAACATGTGGGAACGAGAGAAGAGATGGTGGTAAGAAATGATGAGAGATGTAATGAAAAATCTAATGTCTGTTTTATTCAGCTCCTAATAATATCACCCAGACTCTAATGAGTTTATTTGCTTCAGAATTTTCAATATTTTGAACCATAAAGCACAATCGATTAAAAATAAAAAAATAAATAAATTACTATGCTTCTTGCATGAAGACAAAATAATCAGCCGAACATATTAGAATTCACACAGGCACAGATTGTATATGCTACGGAGGGGGTAGTATCACTGAATAGGCCAAATGCTTAATGGTGCAAAAGAGATCTCAGGGGAATAATGCCACTTGTGTAAACAAAACACTTTGTTAGAATAAGTGGCAAAGAGTTGTTTAAGTTAGGGTACTTATTTTTGGTCTGCGGCATAAATGAATGAGTGAATAAATGAATGAATGAGCAGAGTCTGAATGAGTATGGAAGGAACTTTGACACCATGAGTGGGAGGAATAGTAAGAGGAGCTGCCGAAGCAGAAAAAGAGACTGTGAACCAGAGATGAGAGCAACATATGCTGATGATGAGGACTCCCCAGGAAGGATTTCAATATTTCATGTGTCCTAGTTTCCACCCCCTCCCTCCACCACCACCCTCCCCCACTGCACCCCTCTCCACCCCCAGCTCCGTCACCCCCACTCCCCTGGGGACCAAAAATGGCTGAGGAGCCAGGAATGGAGGGTAAGAGAGAAAGAACAAGTGAGCAATTTAAAAAATGGGAACATCAACACACACTTGATGTGAGTTAGACCGTGTACCCTCAGAGGATCAAAGTAATACTGCACCAGGTCATTTGTTCTGTAACACCGATGGGAACATACTGTATGCGCCACTAAACACTGAGCTGAAATGCAAACATTGTGTGAAGACACTAAAGTCAGGTTTTGTTGTGATGGTTGCAGTTTCCTGGCTTTGTAGTGGCTTTGTAGGGGTTTTTTTTCCAGAGGCAAATGGAAAAAAAAAACACATTCACACGTTTATGCATTGTATGATATTTCTGCATTTGATATAACACACAGATACAACTCCAACTCCATTTAACTGTACTTTTTCTGTGAGTTTGCTGAGAAGGTTCATTCTACTCTCAGGTCTGTATGGGAAACAGGAAACAATAATTAACCTTGCATAAAGACTGGAAACAATGTCAAACAGCATTTAATCTTACATGGTTCTGTCCACTATAAAAAATCATCCACCTATTACAACCTCTAAAGGTCATTAATAATTTATACTCAATCTGTTTAATCCAAGGCCCTAGCCACAGTGTCAGTACTGGGGATGACAAAATCTAGGTCTAGGTCTTGGATGTATTGTGCCTTTTACCATCAATATTTGCTCCATTTCTCACCTCCATTTCAGCTGTTCTCCCTACCCAGCCAGCAGTGTCATGCTCTCTCTCACTTGACTCTGAATGCTCCACAGTGAACATGAAAGAAATATTACAGGTGAATAAGTGGTGCTTCCTAACATGATGGTCCTGAATGAATTACTATTTCTGATTTCATTGGCAGTGACAATTATATCAGAAATCACTGACTCATCACATATACTTCTATCATCTGACTGGTACTCATTTTCTCACTGCTCGCAACTTACTTTTCTGTTTTCTGAGGCTGCCTAAATAAATGAGGACTGTCACACTGCCAGCCTTTCTCATGCTCATGATGGCACTCACTGTGAATGAAAGCTGACTATTGTAAAGCTGCTTATGCTTCATACAGTGCATCCGGAAAGTATTCACAGCGCTTCACTTGTTCCACATTTTGTTATGTTACAGTCTTATTTCAAAATGGATTAAATTCCTTTATTTACCTCAAAATTCTACAAACAATACCCCATAATGACAAAGTGAGAAAACTTTGCTTGAAATTTTTCCAGATTTATTTTGCTCAATACTTTGTTGAAGCACCTATGGCAGCAGTTACAGCTTCAAGTCTTTTTGAGTATGATGCTACAAACTTGGCAGAACCTCTCAAGCTCCATCAGGTTGGATGGGGAGCGTTGGTGCACCATTGGGTTCTTGGTCACCTCCCTGACTAAGGCCCTTCTATCCTGATCTCTCAGATTGGCTGGGCAGCCAGCTCTAGGAAGAGTCCAGGTGGTTCCAAACTTCTTCCATTTATGGATGATGGAGGCCACTGTGCTCATTGGGACCTTCAATGCTACAGAAATTTTTCTGTACCCTTCCCCAGATCCGTGCCTCGATACAATCCTGTCTCTGAGGTTTACAGACAATTCCTTGGACTTCATGGCTTGGTTTGTGCTCTGACATGCACTGTCAACTATGGGACCTTATATAGACAGGTGTGTGCCTTTCCAAATCATGTCCAATCAACTGAATTTACCACAAGTGGACTCCAGTCAAGTTGTAGAAACATCTGACAGATGATCAGTAGAAACAGGATGCACCTGAGCTGGGTGGGCTTTCTAACTAATATAACCTAATAAAATATGAACATTAGCTGAATATACACATGAGCACTGTGGTTAACCACTGGATGAATGGATGGCTTATCAACTTTCCAGAAAACTTAGATAGCTAATTTTAGTGATAACTGCTTGATCAGCAATCACAAATTATCCCATTTTCAAATTTTTTTGTGAATACTGATACATTCTGGCAAAATATTATTTACTGCCACAGTTACTGCTGCAGTGTGTTAATAGTAATATGTTATAATGTTAAAATAATAAGTGTTCCATCAACAACTGATCTATTGCACATATGGCCAAGTGCAGTTTCTATAACTTGGTGTGTAACCTGGTTTCTTGAGATGGGGTTGTTAGCCCAACCCCCAACCCAGAGGACCAGGTGCTGTTTTTTTGTTTTTTTTGTTTTTTTTGTCTGACCGCTTACTCTGAACACTTTCTGGCATGGTTAAACCTACTTTGGGGTAAATGGTATAGTTTCCAAGGCTCAAAGAAGGTGACAGCGCATTGGTTGGATCAGCTTCACACAAAGCTAGCCAGTGCATGTTTCTGTTCTGTTGTTTTCCAGTTTTTAATCCATTTAAAGTTAATGAAACAGTGAGACATTATTGTATTTGGTCTGATTTTACCTACCCACAGCAGTCGATCAGAGAGGTACATTTTCTCGAAATATTGGAAGGACATTTTGAGTATATTTTCATATGGATTGTTTAATTGATTGCAGCTTTGGTTAATCATTACAAAGAAATGGTAGCAAAATACTTGAAGACCACTCAGTCTGCTAAAGACACCACAGTTTTTCTAAAGTAATGAAAGGAAATATGTCACCTTATGTTACCTTTAGAAATAGCCTGTTTCCCTGTCTACTGTCCTGTTTCACTGTCCAGAACAATGACTGTTTCCCAGTCCTTATTCTAAACTCCTTAATATTTATTGAAAATGAAGGAATGTTGCCACTAGAATAGAATAGAATAGAAATGCTCTCCTTGACTGACTTTGACTTTGTTGTTCAAAGTAGTTTAAACTACAATGAGCTTAAAAAAAGCATCAGCATTTCTCCAGAACACAAACCTCATTAGTTTAAAGCAGTTTTATTCTCTCTACAGTGCAGTGCGTATTATGATTCACTACCGAAGAGCCACCAGTATTCGGCCACCTATATTTGTCTCTGCCACTGGATCAGACAGCTAATTAGCAAGAAAAGTAATGTTTCTGCCAGTCTCACAGTATATTTATGCATCTGTCAGCCTGTCTGTCCACACATTTGTACGTGTGTGTTCCTGTCTCTATTTGTCTGTCTCTGTTTACAATTGTGCCGGTGCATTTGTGTGGGTGTGTGTCTGCACTTTGTGTTGTGCCGTTCGACTGCTTTGCTCGCAGTGTCTAGTTCAGTAAAGCAGGTGTGCCTGAAGCCTCTGACCCTGCTAATCAGCTCAAACCACAATAACCTTCCGAGTGGCATCTCAATTAATCACATCAGATTGGGGGGATATTGCCTTGCATCTTGGTGTTCTGTATTACAAAGGAAATATTAAGATAACTATAAATGCTTCTCCTCAGTGTGATATTACATGCCAGTTGCTTTCTTGCTGGTGCAAACTTGAGTCTGTGCACTCATGCGCACCTTATCATGGGTAATAATTGTTTTAAAAATTATTAAAAGCTGATGAGAAACCTTTCACTTTTATACTGGCTATGTTATCTGCATCTCCAAGATAATAATTGCATCCAGCAGCAACATGGAAACAGGCACACAGTAACAGACAACCATTTATATTCAAACCTTACCTTAATGTAACTGGAATAATAACAGAAAATGTTTTAACTTGTGAGGAATGCAACTGACTGCAAGGGACAAAATGTGTCTCCCCATGTGATCAGCTATCCACTGTCACTGTTTGTATTTCAAAATGTCTGTTGTCAAACACAAATGTCTGCACACATTTTTGACTTTACTGTAGATTCTGTTTATCACAGAATGCTTGGCACAAACCACTAAAGAATTATTATTCCCCTCATGTAGCTCTGTCTGCAAAATCTGCAAGTATTACATTGTGCTGCCATCCCTTTATGGGACAGCATAATGATGAAGATACCATTTAGATTTCCTTTATTATCTCCCAAGTTCAGCTTGCAGACAAGTTAAGGCTTCCCGTGCTAACCAGAAAACTGGAAATATCTGTGGGTGCTTTCTCTCTTTCTATTACTGGACAATTATAATATTTATGAGAGAAGCCTCATGGTGGAAAAACACAGTTTTATTCTCTAGCTATTTCTTTTACCCCCTTGTACTGATTTTTTTTTTTAATGAAACACCGCCAAGAAAATCACTCAAGCATTTGTCAGTGTAATTGTACAACACAATGCCATGAATGGATATGAGCCTGCTGTTTCAAACTGCTGACAGGCACAGAATAAAACACCTCACACTGAACAGGGGATTAGTGCAGAGAAATAGAGTGAATTAGAAAGTAGAAAGACAGCCTAGAAGAGATGATGAGCGTGTGTGTGTGTGTGTGTGTGTGTGTGTATCTCTGTGCATGTGTTATTTCTATTATTTCTGTCAAGCCTTTAGAAAAAACAATTTGTTTTAATTGAGCGGAAATAAAGCGCTGATTACTCTGACCTATTACACACATCAGGAAAGCATTTAAAAGAATAGAAACTGTTTTGATGGGGGCTCATTTGCTGTATTTTCTGCTGCTCTGTAATAGGCATTCACTCTGAAGCCTCAACTTACAAGCTTAGTCGAAGTAATTGTGTTTATTTATTTATATATTTGATTTCGGGTATTATAAAGGCTTTGATAGCAATTGTGTTTTCTCTGGCAAGTTGTGCATTGCCTGATGTTTTACACTGTAGATACCTGCTATCTCTACATCAGTAACTATCTTGAATTTTCTTGATCATTATAGTACTAGGACCTAAACAGATTGCTTTGATGGGTATCTATCCATCTATAGTTGTGAGTCTCCGGCTGGGGGCAACCTTTTGGAGTTCTCCCCAGAGAATGATCTCTAGTTGACCATTACAGGAAGGTTCTGACTGCTGAGTCTACTGGACAAGCTGCACTTCTTAAGGGTTCTTGGACACCTTGGAAATTTATAGCTCTCTTGGGAGACTTTTGAACTGACGTGGGCAATAAGGAAGAGATGTGGAGATTGATCTGAACCAGAGTGGTGGTTTAATTTTGTGATGGCCATGGACTGGCCGTAACCAACACCATGTTCAAGAATAGGGTTGTTTAATACTCAAGGGCAAGAGAAGCAGAGCTGTCAAGTTGGATCAGATGGCCAGGATATGTGGTAAACCCAAAGATATAGTGGGGGTAAACAGGGATGTCAGACTGCCAGCAGACAGACCAAAAGCGCTGTGATGGTCATGGACCCAGGGTTGGGAGCGGTTTGGGGCGCTATGGAGAAAGATTGGTTGGTTCAGTAAAGTTATAGAAAACCATGAGATAACTAAAGAAGGACAAGCATGGCTGTGTTCAGTAAGGAGGAGGTCTGCTGACCTGGACTAAGGATATCATCTGGAAATTAGGAACTCCTGGACCCAAACAACATGTAGTGAGCTAAACAGCTGAGATTATATTCCTTCCTAAGTAGAACCTTGGCTCCTCCATATTAAATGTAGCCACATGAGGTGGTTCAGGCATTACATCAGAATGCGTGTTGGGCACTTCCATCTGGTCGGAGACCGCAGGTGAACTTAAAAATTACTCATATAAAGTCATATCTCACTTGGTTTGGGAATGCCTTGGGGTTCCTAGGAGGAAATAGAAAACATTGCTGGGAAGAGAGACATTTAGTCTAATTTGGTTTGCTTGCTTCCACCATGGCTGACTCCAGATAAGTGGCAGAAAATTAATGGATAGACACTGGTACTTAAGCTAAAGAAAAACATCTTTACCAGTGATGGATATTTTTTAACACAAACTTGATATTCAGTTTTCTCAGTCATCATCACCGCATGTATTTTTCCTCTCTGCTTGTCTATCAAAGGATAATTAGCCATTTCCTGGGAAATTATGCATGTTTCATATGACTGTCCACACTGACAGATGTTCTGCCCCCCCAGGGACATGGGATGCTCAAGAGCCAGAGGCCATTTATGGGAAACCAGAACACGGAGTGGCTGTAAATCAGAAATAAAATAGCAGCTTCCCAACAATGCTAGTATTACTGAAGCTTCCCTATTAACTCCAGACAAAATTTGTACGCCACACAAACATTTCCTAACATATTGTTGCTCCAGTTTAGTCTTTTCACAGGCAAAAGAGCAGACTTATTGTATAATGGGTGTGTTTAGTCTATTTCACTCTACACCCAGAGCCTTATGCACAAAGACAGAAAATTCAGCTTCCCCTTCTCAGGAGCTTATTGCTCTTGATTCATATTTGCATTAGAAAATGTGAGGGATCACAACACATTAGTAGACAGTGAAATAGGAAAGCATCCTCAGAGAGAGTTTTATATGTGCAGCGTAACTGAATATGTATGTGCAATTTTTATGAAAGCATGCTTCAAAGCCAGACAGGGGATTGAATTTGATCAAGTGAGACTTCTTCCTCCGCTCTGCTCCACAACACTGGGATTGAATAAATTGTAACCTGTACTACATGCTACACATCACATGTCCATGTTCTGTTCTACCCCAACCCACCAAGCACTTGGTATATCTTGTGCCGAGCTTTAAGTCTATGTACACTTGAATATTAGCCTTTTACTTTGTGTAAATGGATGTGTCGCATTGAATTAAATACCTTCTTTAATTTTATCCCCTTCCCATCAGGGTTCCCAAAGCACACTGCAATTTTCTTTTGATCACTTATCTGTGACACTGCACATCAGTGTGTGTGTGTGTGTGTGTGTGTGTGTGTGTATACTGCATACACTTGCATTTTGCTTGCTCTGCATGTGTGTGCTTGCATGAATTCACTCAATCATCACATAAATACAAAGGCACATAACCCACAAATCACATGCACCCATCGAAACCTGAGTTTAAAGTCACTGATGTAATGCTCCTTTTGACCTCTCTTACCTCTTGTTGTACGAGCACAACCACCACTTATCTCGACCTGCCATCCAAAGAATCTAATTCTGTATCTGTCAACAGCCCCCCATCCCCCAAAGCACATTAATTTATTGCTTTAGATGCATGTGTAGTTTAATATATACATAAATATTTCAGTGATAGATCCTTGAATCACTTTTGAGTCACTCTGTAAATAAATTATCCACTCACTTTTCTCCTCAAGATCCTAACCTCTCACTAGACTTTTCTACTTTTCTTGTAAATATGTTCTACTTTGTTATGTTACTTGCCTTTGAAATAAAAAGTCAGTGGCTATATAGCATCCCCCCCCCATTGTTTTAGTGAGGCAAGGGCTGAAGCAGGCACTGTGTTCCATTTTTTTAACCTTGAAATCAATCATCCATCCATAAAGAAGTCATCCTTAGCTATACTTTTTATGACATAAGATACATTTTATTAGCCTCGCAAAGCCAGACCACTTGCTTCAATCATTGTGGTCTGGCAACATTCAACATGGACAGAAAACTGAACCAGAGAGAGAGAATCTCAATATTGCAAGTTTAGATATTTGGAGGGATAGCTTTAGCCATATACTGCCTGACAGCAGTTTTTTTTTAAGTTTGCAAGGTAAACTTTATACGAATTCCTGAAACAAGCCTGGCTTTACTCATTTTAGTCTAGAAAGCTCATAAGAGAGAGACTGACTTTTCAGCTAGGCAGCAATAGAGATGATTATCATTACCCTTTTCTTTACACAAGCTTCAAATTCCTCTTGGTAGTGGAAGTGCCCATTCCTTTTTGCAATGGGCACTTCCATCATAAATTTTAAACTGGAAAAACACAGCAGCTGTTTCACATTATTTTTTTTTTCATTATTCTATTCCCAAACACTTAAACACTTACAAAATAAATACACATACAGAAACAAATTTCTATTTATGTCAGTATAACATTTATTATAATTTGCTCTTAGACTAAGTTTCAGGTAGGTGGTGTTCAATAAGTTGCTTGTTGCAGGTCAAGCTGTGCAGAAATTATCCAACCAAATCTTCTTTGGAACAAGAAAGACCTTGAAGTTGCACATTCAACCTTAATGTTTGTAAAACATGGATTATTCTTAATGTTCAGAAGACTCGAGAAACAAACAAAAACATCTTCCTCCACTATTCTAAGATAAATTGTATCAGATTAAAACATACCATTTATGCTGCATGCCTGCACTCCTTCCTGGCTGAAGAATTGTAAAATATTATTACTTCTTTAGTTAAATAAATATCTACTATATTACCAACAGTTATTTGTTATTAGCTGACAATGACAAGTGGTGGAGGAATTTTTCAAACCATTCCTTTAGGAAAAGAAGCAATAAAACACTATGAAAACACCTCACTACACATAAAACTGTATTACTGGAAAATTGTGCATAAAGTATCAAAAGTAAAAATAATTATTCTGTAGAAAAATGTTCCCCATCAGTGTGATTAAATTTTGGATTAATTTTACTGCTGGATATGTTTAAGGCTGAGCTCATTTTAAATACTTTATATTCTGTTTAATGTGCAGCATCCTGTTCTATAAATCACGTTTGTAGTGGCTGTCCTGTGTCTGAGAAAAAACAAAAAACAAAAACAGTTGTTCATGAGTTTAGAAATACAGGCCTACATCTCAATTTAAAAAAGGAAAAATATATAAAAAAAATATATTTACAAATATTAAAAAATATAATAACAAAAAAATCACCTGGATTAAAAGGCTTGATCAGTGTGTTAACTGTCAATATCTATTGGGGAGGATTACAAATATTAATGAAAAATGAAGGTAGAATGTTGACAAAACAGCTGGATAACTTAGTACACTTAGTCAAACAAGTGATTTCTCATAGCTGATAATCTGAAAGTGCATCTGAGCCTGCACCTGGTCAACTTGCCTGTTTTATTAGACCAAACATGATCAGAACTACCATCCCCTCTCCATCATCGCTAGAGCTTTCCATGCTAATATACTAAAGGAGTTATTAACAACTTTTCACAATCCATCTTCTCTACATCACACATGTTGGCCAAAGTGGTTAGCAAGAGGAAAGTCATCTGTTACAATGATAAATCACAGAAGCTCATCTACTTGCTAATGCTAGCTGTGTTTCCACACAACTGATCTCAGAGCAGTGAAAACAGATTCCAGTGGCAGCTTGCCTCGCACGCTGGCCTCCCATCAGTTTACCGTGAAAGACCACAATTTATCCACAATACGTGTGCGCAAACCAGCAGAAAAAAGCTTATGGCCGCTCAGCTTGCCCAGCTCCAGTCGTTGTTAATGGGAGACAGACACGCCCGAGATCCGGCGGCTGGAAGGCGGCGAGAGCTGGGCTGGAGATCCGGGAGCTGGAAAGCTGCGGGAGCCGAGCTGGTAGCCGCGGCGGCTAATGTGCTGCAGGAGCGGGCTGGAAATGCGGCAGAAAAGCCACGCCAACTGTAACAGGGCTAAGGGCCAATAAACTTCCTGCCTGTCCTGGGTGTTTGTTGCAGTAACCAAATCAAATAGAAAACCAAAGCCATTTGCCACTGACAGGGCTTTAACGTTTTAACTAGTTTGTTATAGAAAAACAAGTTAGCCTCAGAGTCCAGAGCCACGATCAGAACATTATAACAGGCAACTTCTGAGCAACAGCAAGTTAACATTTATAAATCAGTT
>VUQS01031760.1:0-14845 GCA_015108495.1 Heterochromis multidens | reverse complement strand
TATGTCTTCCATTTTCTAATAATTGCTCCCACAGTTGATTTCTTCACACCAAGCTGCTTACCTATTGCAGATTCAGTCTTCCCAGCCTGGTGCAGGTCTACAATTTTGTTTCTGGTGTCCTTTGACAGCTCTTTGGTCTTGGCCATAGTGGAGTTTGGAGTGTGACTGTTTGAGGTTGTGGACAGGTGTCTTTTATACTGATAACGAGTTCAAACAGGTGCCGTCAATACAGGTGACAACTGGAGGACAGAGGAGCCTCTTACAGAAGAAGTTACAGGTCTGTGAGAGCCAGAAATCTTGCTTGTTTGAAGGTGACCAAATACTTATTTTCCACCATAATTTGCAAATAAATTCTTTAAAAATCAGACAATGTGATTTTCAGGATTTTTTTTTCTCATTTTGTCTCTCATAGTTGAGGTATACCTATGATGAAAATTACAGGCTTCTCTCATCTTTTTAAGTGGGAGAACTTTCACAATTGGTGGCTGACTAAATACTTTTTTGCCCCACTGTAAGTGTTGGAGGTACTGCTAGGTAGATTTTGTTACTGTTTCAATTCTTTATGCTAAGCTACTATAATTAGATGATGGCTATACATTTAAATTTACCAGTTAAGGATATAATTTAACAATTTTACATTCTCTTGTTTCAGCTATTTGCTGGAATAAAGTTTTATTTTCCTTTTCCTAAGGTACCCAACTGCACTTTTCTTTCTCAGTGTAAGCAGAGAGGTCAGTGAGGGGTTAAAGTGGAATTTGGCAAGAGCCGGTGCAGTGTGGGGAAATGACTCACTTATAAATAAGTCACAAAGTCATTTGTACTGTGAGCTCCAGTAGGTTTGTTTCCTTTGTGGACAGGCTATGATCTGCTGACAAATGCTAGTGCTGCTGGGCATGAGGTACTGCTCTTTCTGGATTTCTGCTCTTTCTTGTATTTTATAATATACAGCACTGTGCAAAAGTCTCAAACCAACATTTCTTTATATTTTCCTAGGAAAATTGGAAATAAGTTCACTGAAACATTTGCAAACATACATGGAAATACAGAGTTTGTACAATTCTAACAACCTTGAAAGTCAATATGTGGTATGACCACCTTTGTTCTTCAACACAGCCTTGTAATTTCTTTAGCTAGTCTTCAGGAACAGTTCTCCAGGCTTCTGGAAGGACATTCAAAGCTCTTCTTTAGATGTTGGTTGCCTTTTTTTCTGTTCTGTGTCAAGATCATCCCACACTATTTGAAGCCAGAAAAGAAAGCAGACAAAAATGTCAACTTCATAAGTTAACAGACTTTTCAATATCACAAGTCTGTCCTGTTTTAGGATCATATGTTAACGCTTATAGAACAATAGAACGGTTGTATAATCATTTGCAGCCAACAGGGAAAAAATACTGTAGACCCTCCTTGTTATGAAGCATGGAATTAGGACCCAAATGCAGGATGCAGAAACAGCCAAGAGTAAACTGAAAGTGCACCTTTATTGCAGGTGGATCAGAAGTCCAGAAATACACAGCCCATAAGGGAAAACACAAAGAATCCAATAAACTTCCAATAAACAGCCAGGAAACACACAAGAGTAGGTTGTCAGCCACTGAGAAAAAGACTGAGGGGACGACAGCACTACTTGTACACATGAGGGTAATCAGGAGAAGTGGACACAGCAGGTGATACTAATTAAAGACAGTCAGACAAGAGGGGCAGTAAAATTAAATGTGGAACACAGGCGACAAATGACTACCAAAATAAAAAAGGAAGTGAGAAATAAGAAGTGAACAGGGAAACACACACGTTTGGTGATATCTGCTGAACTGTTTGAAATGTTGCATTTGAAAATAACCACCACTTCAAAAAATACCTTTGTTCATGCTCACTCCTCTTCAGTAGCACTAGCTAGACATTAAATTAATTGTGAAAGCAACTTTATTGACATTTGCATGCACAAATGCATGACAGAGATAAGAAGGACAAAGGATTTTTGCACTGTAGATTATGCAGGGAAGAGATTATTTTCTGATTTGTTGAGTGTTAATCTCCATGGCATTAGTTGGAAGCAATTCCAGGCTGCAGCACATAAAAAATTACCTCACTTAACATTATTATGTGTTAAACTGCCAATTAGATTTAATTACTCATTAACTGAAGGTGCTGGAACATATCGCTCCAGCACTCTTTAACCCGAGCTCATAGTGCCCTTTATGTAGCTGTACCTGTCAGTATGAACACACTTATCCACAATTTGAGACACAGCAATAGTGTATTATGGTGTCATTTAAAAGTATTGTTCACTAATTATCACTTATCAAGTATAGCATTCAAACAGTATGCATTTCATGGATATCAAGCATCTTCCTTTTTCTCGATGTGTCACCCAACAAATAAAACAAACAAGGACATGGTCTTAAAGATGACAGTTAATCTTGTAAGGGGACTTGTATTTGAGAGAATATTTCCCATCAGACACTTCCTTTTCTTCCTGTGAGTATCTGGTGATTGACAGTGAGCATGTAAGCAGTTACATGGAAATACTCCAACTAGGGCACAATGAAATAATGATCAAACAGAAACTTCTAAACAAATCAATGATTCATTTTCACTGGTATAGATTATCTTGATCAATTGAAGTTGGTTTTCCATATTGCTGAAGGATGAATGGTAGCAAATGGGTTTTTATGAAAAGCGGGAAATGAGGCCTCACATCTCCAACAGAGTGCAGAATGTAAAGAAGAGGAGCAATCTTCTCCATTAATGGAGTTTTGGATCAGATGTATGGGAGCAAATTCTGGCAAACTTTATTTAAAATCAGGGAAGAAATGATGAGTGAGTGTTTTCTTCCAATAAATCAAACATATGTGGAATTATATAAGCACTTTGAGCTGTCTTTTGATCTTAAGTTAACAAAAAGTTCAAGAACTAATTGAACTAAATGAGTTCAGTGGATTTTATGAAAACCTAAAATGATCATAGTTTCTCTTCTTGACCTTAAACTCAAAGGTTTGATTTAGATTTGCAGTGTGTTTAATCACTCAAGACTTCATCATTGACAAACTTAGGTTTGGCCTGACTCTGTTGCAGCTACATTGATCAAACAGGGAGCCATAAAAAATAGTCCTCTTTGAAATTGAGATTAAATTTCCATATGCACTGATCAGTAGCTTTTATAGGACTGTGAGACAAGTCTGGAATAACTTATTGCAGATATAAATGATAAAAAGAAATAACACTTTGTTTTATTTGGTCACAATGAGGCAGCATGAACAGGAAGTTGCTACATTAATCTGTGTTTACTTTCACATACAGCAGATATAGCAATGTCAGCATTCATTTGGTGTTTTGGTCAACTTGATGGATGATGGTTTGGTTTTCTCTCCACCAAGTCCCCATGGAACCATCCATCTGTTTAGCTGAATGCTCCAGTGTTAGTTGCTAAATGTGTAAATTTGCCCTTTGTCTGTTGCTAAGCCAACCCAAAGAGGGAAGCAGTCCGCTAGTCACTTATGCTGCTTGTCTAGCCTGAAAAAAGTGATATTAATTTGCAACAGGTGAGCACCAGTCTAACAGATACACAGCAATTGGTGCAGTTTTAACCCTCTGAGGTCTAAAGTGGGATTTATGCTGTCTTAAATCTACACTGTAGATACATTATTACCACAAATGCTTCTGAAACCCTTGCACCGTAACTTACACTGTAATGTGCATCACCTTAGAAATGTCACTACACTTCACATCAACGCAGCCTGAAACAACTGTGATTGGCCCATTCTGTCATTTCCCCCTAATCATTTCCAGCTATTTCTTCTGGCACCACTTTTTGAATCGACCAAAAGAGAATGGATCAACTCAAAAAGAAAAGCTCCACTGTCACCTGTAAGATGTGTTTTTTCAGCAAATATGCAAAGCAATGCAGGCACACTACGCACAAGGATACATGCTGGCAATGGCATTGGCCACTTGTGTAGGCTACGTCATAGGTGCTACACAGATTTAACACAGGAATATAAATTAAGCTTACATCATCATAGATGATGACCCTATCCCAAAATATTGGAAAGAGGCAAAACTGACTTGTAAATGTAAATTGATTTTTATGTGTGTCACAATGATTGGCAATAGTTGAGAGAACAGTTTAATCAAAAACAGAAATTACATATTGATTCCCTAGAGGTAGAGATAAGGTTAGGGTTGGGGTTGTCACGAATGATGAGTTAGACTTCAGAGGAGGACAATTTATGCTGATTTCCAGCTTCATGTTTTTATACTTAGACTCTACTGCAGTAGTTTTGCGTGATTTAAGGTTCAAAATTACACTCTCTTTTTAATATACTGTGCCTTTGTGGAGCCCCACAGTTCACACTCTGTCTGAAATAAGCAGTTTCAGCTCCTCTCCCTATAAGGCCACCCTTGTGTTACACCCCTGAAGGGGAGAAAAATTGTGCATCAGGACGCTTGGCATTCAGGCCAGAGAGTTAAATCTTTTTTTTTATCAGACCAGAAAATTTTATTTCTCATGGTCTGAGAGTCCTTCAGGTGCCTTTTGGCAAACTCCAGGTGGGCTGTCATGTGCCTTTTACTGAGGAGTGGCTTCCATCTGGCCACTCTACCATATAGGCCTGGTTGTCCTTCTGGAAGGTTCTCCTCTCTTCACAGAGCAACGCTGGAGCTCTGTCAGAGTGACCACTGGGTTCTTGGTCACCTTCTACCCCGATTGCTCAGATTGGCTGGGTGGCCAGCTCTAGGAAGAGTCCTGGTCCTGGTGGTTCAAAACTTGAAACAATGATATATGTGACAGAAAATAGTAAAAGGCAAGATTGGTCCACTTTAATATATTTATTATAACATAAGCTAGGTAATGGTACTTTCTGCTGCTGGGTCTGTGTATCGTCCCAGGTTTATATGGTTTCACGTGCAAAAAAAAAAAATGTTTTTACTGTACTTTACTGCAGCATCTCTTTTCACCCTCTGTAGGGCTCCCTGCTACCTAAAACCTTAGTGTTCTCTCTTCTCTTTTCTTTATGTTTTTCCAGAATAGAAAAACATTATCTCTAAGTGATCATTTTACATGCAAATACATCCAAAATCACAGCATAGCCATTTACTTTAAGTAAATGGTGACTGTGAAATATAACATTCCTTTATGACTTCAGTGTTTTAGCAGAGCAGAGCAGCATGTTGAAAAATGTCTTGGAAGCATTGGCTGGTTTACACTAGTCTTATTGGCTGCATTTGTGTCAATATTTCATGCATGTTCAGTTGTCTGACAACAGAAACATAAATAAGAACAGCTTTATTGGGAATTCAGCTACATTTACATACATTGTATGTGAATAGGGAGTAGAAGAGACACTAACTGATAGTAATTTCAATCAGATTAGTCATGCACTGTGCTAACTTTTCAGATTTTTCTGTTGTTGAGAGGGAATTGCCACCAAAATAAAAGTAATCGACTTGGTCTTTGCAGCCAAAACTGATGTTGATGTTGCTAGTAGTAGCTGAGACAAGACAGACAGCTGATTGCATCTGGATTTAGTCAAGAGAACATTCATTCTTTTTTTTAGAGTCATGCCAAACTAGCCACTAAATGAGCATTGTGTCAGTTTGTTTCATGGTGACGTAGATAAGTAATGGAAGAAAAACCTGGATCATAGGTGAGTCGTTTCAGGCAGTTCAGGACCAGTGTTTTTTGTGGGAGAGAAGCCACTGTTTGACTTGGACTTTATGCTTTGCAACCCTTTTGCATGCACAGAAAAGTTGTGAGCATGTAAAAAGGGCAAAGAAAAATGCAAAGAGCATAAAAGGGGCATTTTAAGGTAGAAGAATAAGTCTTTTTTTCTTGGTAAATAGATGCTTTTTCAAAGGTTACCTTACTTCCCAATCAGGCATGGCCTTGCCTTATACAGTAGAAGCTATTATAGTTCCTCTTTATTCATTCCAAATCATCAGTGGCACCAAGTGTAAAGAGTATGAACCACACATGTCACAAGGTCTCAAGTCTGAGATCAGAACGACGTATTTGAGACAATGCCCGTCTTGTTCTTCAGTTTCACAGGCCTGCCTAATCTCTACCCCTGCAGGCTATGCCTCTTCTTCGGAAGTCATAGGATTCCTCTGACTGCAGCACCCGCACGATAAACACACAAAGAAAGAAGAAAAAAACCTGGAAAGACAAGCGAGAATTCTTCAAATGTGTAAACGATTTTCATAAGTTGTGATTGGTGTGCGATGGTTTGAAGTCACCACAAATAGATACACGCAAAAACAAACATATGACTTCTCTGCCCTTTTTTGATGTTTTCTTCTGGCATCTTTCTGTTGCTCAAAATAAATAGCTACAGGCTAATAGGATCTGGTCAAGGAAGTGTGTGTGCGCTGCAGGCAGCAAACACACACACATATACACATTCAAACGCACATGTCTTTTTACCTGCCGGAGAACAAATCAAATTCATGTGAAGAAGCAGAAAGCAGCAGAAAAGGCAATAAATGAAAATCCTTGAAAGGATGAGAAGCTGACACCTAATCGCACACATTGAGCCATTAGGATGAGTTATTGGTGCATGTCCATATTTATGCAGGTAATAATAGAAAAAGCGTTAATCTTTTCACTCAACCTGCAGTGTAAAGTGCCTGCATCACCGTTCCCCGCTCAGTGACTTTATTTTAATCAGAAACCGACTGCGCGGCAGCGTTCAGTACGTGTTGAATTAACAGTTCTGGCAGGTTCCCAGGAAGTGCATTATGGGAAGACACCTTCAATGCTATCCCTCATTACCTCACCTTTCCTCCGTCTGACAGTCTATAATATGGTTGGACGTCCTACATTTTGGATACTGAGGGGGGGGGGATTTCTATCCAAGAGGCCACATGAAAGCTCGTGGTGAAGTACGAGCTTTTAATGCATTTAATTGTATGATCGTTTTAATGAGTAGTATACAAGCAAATAATAATGTACTTTACTAAAGTACTACTTGTCCTTGTAATGTGAAATAATAAAAAGTGCCAATGAGACCTTAACACTAGGTTTCTATTTTTAAATAACTTTAAAGCTTTGTTAATGAATCTTTGGCCAATATAAGGCCAAGAAAGCACAAAAGGCTCATTTTGGCTGCAACCATATTAGTTTTTGAGGCCAGAAGTGAACATATTTGAAAAGAGGGTGGAGTGCTAAGTTATCAGTTGTCACTTAATTTCATTAAAAATGTTCCAAAAGGCACCAACAGCACACACACTTTGGACAGATCCAGATCAGTGATATGAATTAGCAGAGCTGAGGTCTAGCAGACAGCAATCTACTTGAGCTGTATGAATTATTTAAAAAATAAATAAAAATCACCCTCAGAACAGTTGTTTTTAAGGGGGAAGCTATCCATAGAGGCCAAAACAATTTTTCTACCATATTGTAAACATGTTTATTCCTGCTGTAAATATGGGCATTTTAACATGGAAGTCTATGAGGATTGACTCACCTTTGGCGCATAGTGGCAGAGCTGAAAAATGAAGCCATTGCAGAAGGGTCAAGAACTGCAGTTTGCCTTGGTGCCCAAAGGTGCCACTTCTAAAGGGAGTGAATCCCCCACATTTGAAAGTCCCCAACTTTGCAGCCTTAAAAAGTGGTATGTTCTGCGTTGGCTTCATATTTTAGCCCTGGAGGTTGTTTCTTGGCAAATATCTTTTTTGGTAATGCCAAAAAATGTCAAAAGTTTGGACACAGTCCATACTACAGTCTGAAACAAAGCTGGAGACAGCAAAACTATGAAATAACATGAGAGAAATGTCTAAACAAATCAATTTATGTTTTCACTTTTAGATTACTGGTAGCCACTGTTTGATTCGATGCCGTTTTTGCGCACTAATAGCAATATCTATACTAGTTTTATGAGATTGTTACGCAGAATGGTTTTCAGTTAACAGGTGAGGTCACCCTCAACTAAGTAAGGACAGTCTACAGTCCATCTTTACACTGGGACATGAAGGTCGGTCAGTTCAGAAAACTTTAAAAACTGTGGTGTGTTTTTGCAAATGCACTTAAAGAGACTTCCAAACGCTTTGATGAAGTCCACACAGCCCCAGGAGAGGAACACCAAGACATAAGTTCATTAGGAGTTCCCAGTCTCAGAAATCAATAATTAATGAGACCTCAAATTTAAGGCTCACATCAATGTCTCCCAGAGTTCAAGCAGCAGACACATCTCAACACCAGGCCTTTATGGCTGGCTGCTGCAAAGAAACCACTACTGAGGGAAACCAGTAAGAAGAAGAAGACAACTGGATCCACAAACACAAGAAATGAGCATTAGACCAGTGGAAATGGGGTCTTTGGTTCCAGCCACCATGTTTTTAAAGCACTGAGGAGGAGCTGTGATGGTGTGGGGGGCCTCGCTGGTGACACTGTTGGATATTTACTCAAACATTCAAGGCAACACTTAAGCAGCATGTCTACCACAGCATCCTGCACAGAAACCCCATCCCATCTGGTCTGGAGCTTAGTGGGGCCATCATTTCTTGTTCAGGAGAATAAAGAGCCAAAACACACCCTGAGGCTCTCTGAGGGCTGTTTGAATCAGATGAAACGGTCTCCACAATCAAGTGAGATGGTTTGGGATTAGTTGGACTGCAGAGTGAAGGAAAAGCAGCCAACAACTGCTGAGCACATGTTGGAACTCCTTTAAGACTGATGGAAGAGCTCCAGGTGATGACCTCAGTGAGGAAAGCATCTATCAAAGTAAGAAGAGTCTATTTTAAAAAGCTTATTTTGTTGCTTGCTACATACTGTACCTCCAAATATATTCTTTCATAATTTCAGTGTCTTAAATGTAATTTAAAAGACAGTTGAAAAAAATCCTGAGTAAGAAGACATGTCTAAACTTTTGACTGCTTATGTATCTTACTTTAAAGCTGTTGTTAGCTTATTTATTTTGCCACCACAGGGCAATATATTATGAACTTTTTGAGGTTGTTGAAAACAATCCTTCATTTGAAATTGTGTTTCTAGCCACCTGAATGATGGATACCAATATTCACTCTCCCCTTATCTCTAAAAAATTCCTCAGCTCTACAGGGGACCTTAGGGTTTCAGAGGTGGAGCCAAGTGGGCAACTACAAGGAGGCTGTTCCAGCAATCATCATAGGGAATGTAAAGACCTTGGGCAATAAGAAGGATGAGCTTGGTGAGCTGATAAAAACCCGGAGGGAGTACCTTTACGGAGTGTTTACAGACACCCATTCTTTGAGGAAAACATGTTAGTGTAAGCGGTTAACAGAAATGTGAAGGGACTGCACTAGCTGTGATTGAGAAGTGGTGTAATCCTGGAGATGGTACTAAGTAGGAATGTTTTTGTAGCCTGATTATGGAACTGCTAGCAGCTGCAATGCGTCCATGTTACTAGCTGAAGGAATTCTATATCTGTTTGAATGAACACACTCTTTGGATTCCTCTATCAGGTGATGCCTAGGTCAGAGCCATTGAATGGAAGAGTCATGTCATGTCTGTTCACTCCAATAGACCTTTTTTTTTAATGTCAGATCATGGAGCCTTGCTATAGTTCCGGAAGTTAGCAACATACGCTAGCAGTGCCATAGAGATATAGCAACACAGAAGTTTGAGATGCATTTTTAAAAGGTAAGAAGTTACAAAACAAGTCTGTATGTTATCAGCACACATTCGAACTGCCCATTAAGTACTTCAATGAACTATTTGAAGACTACATGACCCACGTGATGACCCCGAATTCTGAACCCCTGCTGACACAACTCTGACTTACTCAAGGGCTCTGGTCTAGGTCATTCAAATAACTTTGGCTGTAGTGAATGGCTATGGGTAATAAATAGACATGGAAATTAACCTTCTGCACTACTTACTGAACAGGCACCTAAACACTTTGTCTAACATCGGTTAATATTTCCTTATTGTACTATATTTAGATTTTCATTCATCCATCCATCCATTTGCTGCCTATAAATAGAAGGAGCTACAAAAAAACTATGAAGCTACAATCTCTGATTTCACTGGAACTTTTTAAAGGGTTGTATTTGTTTGTCTGCAACTACTCTTGCATATGTTTTTCTTATTTTGTAATCATGTATAATGTGTTGTTTTATTATTATGTTTTATTATCTGTTTAAATAAAGAATTTGATAATAATAATAATAATATCTTGATGCATGCTCAATAATCCAGGTAAGGAAATCCCAGAAAGCTGAATCTGTTCATCTGACTGAAGAAGATAGTGACAAAACGTTTGTCCCACTGAAAACGCTACGTCCAGACGAACAGATTCAGCTTTCTGGAATAATAATAATACATTCATTTTCTTTCACTTATCCAATTTAGGGTTGCATTGGAGCTGGACCTTATTCTAGTTGTCATGGGGTGAGGCTGGGTGCACCCTGGTTGCCAGTCTGTCGCAGGGCTAACACAGAGAGGCAGAGAAACATTCGTACTCACATTCACACCTACAACCAATTTAGAATCACCAGTTACCTAACACGGTTGTCTTTGGACTGTGGGAGAGGCTGAGGTACCTGGAGGGAACTCACACAGGCATAGGGGGAGCGTGCAGGCTCCGCATGAGAAGACCCCAGTTGGCTGCCCTGGTTTTGATTTCTTTTTTTCTGTTTTGTTTTTACTGAGCTCCTTTTCTATATTTTTTTACCTTCCTGAGCTACTTTGTTTTATAATATTCTACTTACATTTACTGAACTAGGTTTTTTTTATGTTTTGGCTACCATAACACAATAATTGCCTGACTTTTGGGAAAAATAAAATATTTCTTATGTTTTCTCAATTCACCAAAAATACTTCTGATCAGAGACAGAGAAGAGAGAAATGATGAGAAAGTTCAAATAATGTTTGTACATGTTCACTTAGATGCAATATATTTTCTAAAATATTGATCCATATATCGAGAAACAAGCGATGGGCTAAAATGTACGGTTGTGTCAATGGACAATGATCTTAGTGGTTGGCGATCAGAGAGGTCGCCAGCAGCTTTCAAATAAAGGCAGTTTTGTTTTTGCTTGTTTTCCTATTAATGTATTAAATTAGTATTACCATTATCATGGGATTTACAATCAATTGAATCGTCATCATTATAGTGTCATGTCATCTATGCATATAACTGACAGATGCGACTCTGAGGTGTATGGGTTCATTGTCGGTTTTCACCTTTTCATATTTTGAAATTGATGAGCATGTGGGGACTGCCCACATTGATCTGCTGTCATCACAAAACAAAAGAAAGCAGACATTGGATTTGCAGGTGTATTTGCAGAGACACTAGTTTATTTCTCACCTTTTTGTTTTTACTGGGTATGTTTGTTGGTGAACGATTCAGCTGGGTATGGGGATAGGCACAATGAAGAGTGGAGGAGAGATGGAACTATGGATGTAAAGAAATGTAAAAAACCAGGCCAATATTATAACAATACCATGTTAGATATTCAGCTCATATAGATCAGCTTATGGTTGATAGCAGGCTTGGGGATCTCAAAAAGGGACAACAAGATGATTGGACTATGGCAAAGACAGCCCAGCCCTACTAAAATATGGACCTGATTTGGTAATGCACAGATAATAATAAGGCACATACTTTCAGAGGGAGGCTAATGTGTAGGCGATAGGTGGAGTTCTTAGTGGTTTTTAGCTTCTTATTCTGCTACTTTGTGATTTGCTTCACTGAACTACAGTAAGTAACCTGCCACAAACCTACAGCTGTAATTTCAAAGCGGAAGAACTGCAGGCTTGCATGTGGTCTCCCAAGATAAAAGTCAGGGGCTGACATTTATTTTTAAATCTTCAGAGAGGAAAATTCTCCTTTCTGCCACCCCCTTGAATTAAAATAATCCACTTTTTCCTTCACAGCAACTTGAACACTTCCAGAGGGTCTCGATGATACTTGACCACATGACGCACTACCAGAATTTTTTTTCCTCCCCTCTGAGACACAGCTGTTTCAAGTCAGTGCATTACAGTGCATATGAAAGGAAGGCGATTAAACCGTCAACATCTCTGCTTTTCCCACTGACATCTTAAATGAGAAACATATTTCAGGCGAACAGAAATGCTGTTTTTTACTTTCCGCTGATTGCATTTAAATGGATTCCATGAAGCAAGGGAAAAAAAAAAGATTCAAATTTGTTCTTTAGGAGTGCTTTGTCGCATGATGCAGGTTATTCGATTTTGCACACACACACAGCGCCCATATTGAGCATATGTTTGATTTTATGACAACTTCTGCCTTTCTCCCTGCAAACATTATTGCATCAGGGTTTATGGGCTTTATAAGGCAAACACTACTGTCATTCCTGAGCATATTCTCTAGTTTATATCATTTCTAACTCTATTGTAATGCTGAGCTGATGGCTGCCTCTTATTGAAGAACACATCTATCTCAAGGTTTCTTGATGACATCTTAAACCTTGGACAGAAGTGGAAAAAAAAGAGAAGGAGAGGGAACAATTGAGACACAGAGTGAAAATAAAGAACACTGAATCAGAGTGCCTGAGTACATAATAGAAGTTAAGAAAGGTAACAAGAGAGAGGCTGACTGGGAGAGGGATGAAATTGAGTAGGAGCTGTAGAAAAAGAAGCTCACTGAGACTCACTTCATCATGTTCAGTGTGTGAGTGACCTTCACATTTCTACACACGTTTGTGCATCCACAATTGTTATTCTCACATCGGGCAACAAGGAGAAAAAACGATTTAAAGGAGCGTAGGTGTGATCCCACACCCACATGCTGTCAGACTTTTGATCAATGAGGTCACCGTGGTTGATCAGACCAGCTTATTTAACCCAAGAGCCACACTCAAATCTGAAAGAAAAAAAAAGCCTTTGTTAAAGCTGCTGTCTGTGCATGACAACGAAAAATACAATTTGAAAGGTTTTAACATTTAGGTTGACAAAGACATAAAAACTGCCAGAGCTGTAGACTTATAACTGGAAATACAAACACATTTACACACAGACCTGTTCTTGTTATTCATTGCTTAAGCTACTGTTTGCTGTGGATCTTTGCCTCTGTTTGTTTTATCCCAGATAGCAGTGAATGTTTGGCCCAAATGTGGCCCAAATATGCAATTTTGTATTGGTTACATTTGACCTTGATAGACAGAGTTGAGTGAGGGTGAATCTGGCTGCCCCAGCTCAGCCACAGGTCCACCTTACATGGGCCAAATCTTACAGTAGATGTTTTGTGATATTTGGGCCACATTTGACCACCACAACACCTGCTGTAATCCATGTCAAGCCAAGCTCATGACTTGCCCATACAGCACTTGCCAGCACCATAACTGAGCTGCAAGAGACTAATGTAGTCCAGATCAGGCCCAAAATACTGTATGGCTGCTATTTTTGGTATTGTTGTATTGGGACACAGTCTGCAAATTAGGTGTGGCTAGAAGTCCTAAATACATTACACTGGTTGCACTTTAGTTAAGTGTAATGATGTGATAAACTGTAAATTAATATTTGGAAATAGACGGTAATGAAATGACTTGGTCCTAGTTGTGTGCTGGTCCCATAGCTTTGGACATGTTGACTTTGACAAAGCTAGAGACTAAACCTTACCAAACAGCAACTGAAAACAAGACGAGCTGGGTGCAAATACCTGATACCTAATTTTTTATCAAGTTTTGGAAAGACTTTAGACTTGTATAGACAAGGCCTAAAAATTGACCAGCTATATCGCTTTAGTTGAGCCTTCAATTTGGACTTGCTTTTACACGATGTGAGGTTTGCACCACTAAAGGGGCACCACTTAGGGCTACAACATGCTTCTGCATTAGTCCTACACACAGCCTATGGACAGCTTTGTAGACTGCCATCTATATGTTGAAGCTATTGACTGTCATCTTGGACAGTGTCGCAAACAACTGTTCTGTGGGCTACTCTTGTTTGTGCTGTTGTTGGCCTATGCTAGCAGCAGAGAAAAGCAAAGTTATAACATACAAAGAGCTGAAGTAAAACAGAGTGTTAAAATCAGTGATTGTCCACTGGAGCTCGTCTGTGCTTTCATGCAGTACTTTTTGATCTTGTTCCAGCCCACTTTTCAATTGATCAGCATATGCATGCTGTCATCCACGCTGAGAGCTAAGTGCTGTTGGGTCCTTGGAGGACTTCACGCAAGCATGTTTGCGCTGGTTTCATACCCCTTTACATGCTAATACCAACACCAACAGACACAAACACAGGATTAAAAAACAAGCATTACTCAGAGTCACTCACGATAACCTGGGACTTGCTTTGAAAATGAAGCTTTGTGACTTGACAAGTACTTAAGACTTGCGTTAAGGAGAGTTCACTCGCACTTATTTCAGTAGACTCAAGGCTTGACTTAAACTTGTCTTGGCTGACTTGAGACTTGACCTCTTTCTCTGGGATTTCAGACTTAGGTTGACCCCATATCTGACATCCTATTTCAATCAAAGGATTCATGGTCAGGTTTCACTTATTGAATTTGACTGGCCCTCATTTACTCCAGACTTACTGTGTAAAAACTGAGACTTGATTGGGATTTTACTTGACTTTACATGACTCCAAAATGCCCATGGTCTCAAACATGTTTTGTTATTGGCTTGGTAAAAGGTCTAGCATATTTCCTGACTGGTAATGTTGGTTTCTCAGTTTCACTTTCCAGTTCATTGCCTTTGTTTACTCTTCTGTTGCATTTACTAGATCCTCGTATTCCCTGAGTGACCTCCTTTGATTCTTTTGTTCTGTTGTTGTTTTGCTAGTTTTTGTCCTCACCGCTTGTGGTTTTCCCATATTATGGTTAGCATTGAAACTGACTCATGCATACCCACTGACATGGAAAGTAATAAAAAATATAAAGGTCAAGTGGGTACACAGTTT
>VUQS01031757.1:7911-21911 GCA_015108495.1 Heterochromis multidens | reverse complement strand
CTTTGCAGCGGGGACGGCGGGTGCTGGCCTGGGGGGCGGTGGTGCTCCTGGGTGCTGTTGACATGGGTCCTGGGTCCACTCTTCCTTGCCCTGTGGTGGGGTGTAGGAAATAGGGGTGCCCTCTGAGCCAGCCGTGCTGACTCTCTCCTTCCGGGGGTAATCCTCTACCTCCCAGTCCTAAGCATCCCGAACCTTCTCCTCCCCCCGCTTCCTTTGACAACACATCACTCACACGTGTAGGGTCCTGGGGGGATGGATCATGTGCTGCATTGGCCACAGTTGGTAGGGCCATTCACGTGGCTTTTCTATCCATCCGTCCCTCCTTTTAATTACACTATAGTCATTACAACTCACGACACATCACCACATAGGGCCTCGGGGGGCAGGTGCGTTACCCAGAGGTTGGTGGATGGGGCTTCTGAGGCGGTCCCAATCACCTCCTCATTGCTGTCTGCCTCTCGATTTTACCTACACAAACATTGAGGGTTTTTGGGGGAGCGGTGGGCACTGTTGACCAGCAGCTAGCTTTGGACTGACTGCTACTCTTATAAACCCCACATACTTGGAAACTATGTTCATTCATAGACACCAATTCAATTCATTTATTCATGTATGTTACCCAAGCAAGCTTTTTATTTTAGCAAAGTAGCAAAGTGGAAATTGAGAGCTTGATCATTTTGTACTTCACAAAATCATTGTGACTATCCATCCTGTATCCAAAGTTGTTACTTATACAGTAGCCAGTATTTCTCTTAACTAAGCAATGTAGTTTTAGTTGCCCAAACTTACTGTAATGTTAAAGGTAACAATCTCAGATTTTGAGAGTCACCGACAAATAACATTTGTCATTTAGGTAGGAGGGATTTTTGGTCTTTAATCAAGTAAATATCTCAAATATGAGTATATTTCAATGTGGAGAGTTTGCTCTATTACTGACCTTGCATTCTGGGAAAAAAGAAAATTCCCCTACTGTCAATTACTTCTTTATCAGTTTAATTCCTTCCATCTTTTCCTAGAGGACTGGGCTCAAGGGCAATTTTAATGCAGACAATAAAGTATGGAAGTGTTAGTAAATATTTGGTAGGAAATATATCGAAAACAGTATTTGGTCATCAACTAGAGGGGAGATCTACATATGTACAATTCTTCTCTGAGAAAGCTTTAATATGTGCATTATGAAACTAGTTTGTGGTGGAACACAGAACCCCAGAAACCCGAGGATAGCATGGGGTGCTAGCGAATTCAAACTTAATGCAGCATGGCTCTTTGAAAACTCTCCCACATCACCATTCAGCCACTAATCTCATTTCCCCACTGAGAAACAATTAACAAACGCAAGGTCTTCGCTCCCTCCTGGGAGTAACCACGGTAACTTCTGTGACCTCACAAACACAGGACTGTTCCTGTGGAAGAACAGGCCTTTCTCTCCTAATGTTCATTAATGTTTCCTTTAGTTCAACCTCGGCTGATGGCCGCACAGTGCAGGGAAACCTTGAAAGCCCAGGCTCAGAGAGAATCACTTGTTGATGTTGTGCCTAATTTGGCCGGCTCGTGTTTGGTTATGTTGAGACTGTGGCTCCAGGAAACTTGTCTACTGTGTGAAAGCTGGATGACATTGGCTGTAAGATAGCGCTCTTGTAATGTAAATGTACCACTCTTGGTGCTCTTTACATCTCCCTCTATTTATGAACGAGATATAGATGTGAACTGAGGCATTAAGACATAAAATTAGATTTCATGTGTCACTCTACATCTGAGCCAGAATATGATCACAATCTATCACACTGCATAAACAATGCAGACCTATAACAATAAGTCAGTTATTTTAGTCCATGATTTTACAAACATGCACATGGCCTCTGTTATGCAATAACCTTATAATTTCAGCTTTAAATATGAACTGACTCCAACTCAAGAGTCTGACTTTTGGAGTATTACAGTTTCTACAAAATGTCTAATGCACTAATGAAACAAATTCAAAAATCTGTTGAATTTAGGTCAAATTTAAATGATTAAAAAATGGTTCTGCAAAGCTGATATATTGTGAAAAAGAAAGCTATGGAGTCCAATGAAAAACTTAGTACGCCCTAACTGTTTCCATAGGAATTAAGAGGGTATGTAGCAGACACGTGCTGCTAATCAAATGCACTTGAGTAATTGATCATTAGCAAGTGTGATCACCTCCATAAAAGCAAAAGTTTTGTCAGTTTCCTGGTCTGGAGTATTCAGGTGTGTGTTAACACAAAGCCACAATCTTCCCAGGAGGTCAGACCATGCAAAAATTGCAAAACCCCCCCCCAAGAGCTACATCTCAGACTCTACAGGTCTCAGTTAGCATGTTAAATGTTAAACTTCATGACAGTACAATTACAAAAAGACTGAATAAGTATGGCTCATGGAGATGTTTGGCCATAATGGACAGCACCACATTTGGTGAAAACTAAACGCAGCATATCAGCACAAACACCTCATACCAACTGTTAAGCACGGTGGTGGAGGGGTGATGATTTGGGCTTGTTTTGCAACTGCAGTACATGAGCACATGCAGTTATTGAGTTGACCATGAACTCCTCTGTATACCAAAGTATTTTAGAGTCAAATGTGAGGCTTTAACAACTAAAGCTTGGCTGAAATAGGGCCATGCAACAGGAGAATGATCTGAAGCATGCCAGCAAATCTACATCAGAATAGCTGAAAAACAAAAGAATCAAGGTGTTACAATGGCCCAGTCAAAGCCCAGACCTCAACCCGATTGTAATGCTGTGGCAGGACCTTAAGAGAGCTGTGCATAAACAAATGCCCACAAACCTCACTGAACTGAAGCAACATTGTAAAGAAGAGTGGGTCAGAATTCCTCCACAATGATGTGAGAGACTGATAAAGTCATACAGATAATTATTATTTCAAGTTACTACTGCTAAAGGTGCTTCTACAAGCTACTGAATCATTGGGTATACTTGGTTTTTCACAGGGCTGCTTAGCATCTTATGAAAACTTTCTTTTTCACATGACTGTACATCTAACTTTAAAGAATGGAGAGTTAGTCTGCATGCATCTATTCATCTAACAACCATTCATCTGATCTCCTGCACAGCTCAGGATCCAAGGAAATGCAGGTTGAAAGTTATTTGTCATATTTAGGCTAAAAGTTGTTTGCTGTTACATCATCACCTTGTCCTTGTTACTGAGGGTCATCATTGGGGGTTATTTTATTTTTAAAGTTTGGTGACTGTTAACCAGCTAGCCCCAGCAGGTCTCGTCACAAATCTCTACTTGCAACCTTACCCTAATTCCTGTGAAAGGAGTTAGGAAAAATAGGGCAAGAGTTGTACTGCCCCAAAAGTGAGTGTGTAGAAGACCTTGAAAAGAGCAAAAAGGAGGGGTGATGCACAGTGCAGGGTGGAGGGTGATGACTGGGGGAGACAATCAGTAAAAGAAAGGAAAGAAGAGAAATGGGGAAGGCACAACAAAGTTCAGGGGTGTAAAAAGAGAGGGCAACACCCAGCCACACACACTCTACAAAGCTTGTTGAACAAAACAGAGCCCTAATTGTCCCCGAAGAAGACAATCTGACATTGGTGTCAGAAGTAATGTCCTCTGGCAAACATCAACAACTTTCTTTATTACTCTTCTTGCTCTCCCTGTGCTGCTGTATGTGTCTTTGTTCAACCATCCTCTTTCCCTTAATCTGTCACAATTTATCTGTATCACTGTTTCCTTTCTCTTATTTTACTAAATTTACAAATATAGCTATCTATCTTACTGCACCTTACTGTACAGCAGCTGTAGAGTATATTAGATAAATAAAAGAATCAATTCAGATACTTTGATTTTAGCTTAATTAATCAAGGGATGTCTTTATATCAGTACCTTCAAGAGAAAAAACTATGTATAAAAATAACTTGTGTTACTTAATAAAAATAGGTGCTATGTACTACTGTATATCATCCAGTCCATGATTATGGAATTATACTGTATGTTCTTAACACCTTTTCTCACCAACAAGTTGTGTGAAATAGACTGGCTTGTTGGTGTATAGTTACAGACTAAGGGAAATTTTAGTTTAATTATCAGGAAACAAATTTTCTTTGTTATCACATTCAAAACATCACACCCAGTGATGCTATGAGGAGTGTAAAAAAGGTGTTTTGTCAGGATAGAAGTCTAAAAAGGAGGAAATGGTCATATCGACACATTTAATTTCCTGAAATGCTGTGATGTGTTACCAAATTTGGAATGAACACATTGTGCAAAAGGAAATATGGTTAGATAGCAGTATCACACTGAAGTAGTGTACTTGGTGGGTGTCTTTGTCTTCAACTTGTGTGACCATCTATATATCTATCCACCATGGAAACTCTATCTCAATTTGTGTTGTCATGACCACCATCCACTGACATTTTCTAGTCCTCTGTTGCCAAGCGACTTGAGCTGTCTGCCTTTTCCAGACAAGGTCAAGGAGTCTTCATTTGTGTGTGCTTGTTTGTGTGCTTGTGTCTGTATCTCTCTAAGGTGCCATTTAATCTAAGCAGTTTTTGCTGCAGTTGTTTTGTGCATAGTGAAGAGTTTTTGGTGTACTATTGAGCATAAATAGTAATGGGTGTAAAAGAACTGATTCTCCATTGCGTTTACAGTAAAAACACTGCATCTCCTTAGTGTCATTAGCTCTCTTTGGCCTCTTTATTTTGGTGTCTTCTCGCTTTTATAGATAAGCTGACTAAAACAACTCAGTACAAACAGACTGATTCCATTGATCTAAACATCATGCTGCCTTGCCAAGGACACAAGTATAATACAAACTTGGGAAAAACAATCAATAAACACAGTCTGGATTTTCTTTCAGTCCAGTTTTTAAAGTAGTATATATTATATACAGCTTTTAAGTATTTACTATGTCTATATAATGTTAGATTACTTCTGTGTCACTGGATTGGATCCAGACAAGCAAGTAAAGATAACAAGAGAACCAGTATAAAACTTAAGCAACAACACCTCTAGATGGCACAGTTGTTAAAACAACAGCTTTTGCTTTCCGTTTCTTTTAGTGGCACTTTTACTATCCAGAGTATTTAGAGTTTTACAGAGTTACTAATAAAAGACAGATACAGCGGGTCCAAGCCTACCTGAGGGTCAGAGAGTCGTGAAATGTCTGGGTAGAGGTAGAACTTGATGCCATCGAATGCTCCGGGCAGCGTCACTCCCCTGATCAGCAGGATCAACAACATGACATAAGGAAAGGTAGCTGTCACATACACAACCTGTGGGCATAAATATAAGCATATGTAAACATATACATATAGTATATGGTACAGAGTCACTGTCAAAACTCACTGAATGAGATTCTTACATAACATGATATGATGCCTACAAATGCAAGGTAAGACAAAAAGCCTGCCAATGATAGTCTGAATAATGCTGCCCTGCAATGAACATGGCTATCCATTTTTTGGAACTGTATCAGAAACTGAGATTAACTAAACTGAAACAATTCTGGGACTATTAGCTTTGTACATTCTGTACAATAATGACATATCACTGCTGAGACCTAAAGGTCGGAGGACATGACACCAATCTAAACACCGAAATCTAGACAGGAAAAAGAGAAATGGTGGCAAGGTAAGTGAGGAAAATAATGTCAGGGATAGAACTGTAACTTAGATTTTTGTTGGTGCACACAAACATAAACCAACAGTGTGCCACAATGTGATAGCTACAATAAAGCATTAATTAAATGCTCAATTTTTCTTCAGACCCTAAAAAGCCATAAAATCTTACAAGGCTTAATAAACATGTATGGAGTGAAGCCAGAGAGCTGGTTCAGGCAGGCAACACAAGCTGCACTGTTTCATACACACAAACACGTCCCACTTTCCTCTAGTTATATGCCAAACACCCTTCTCCCATTTGACAATCTATTTAAGCTGCAAAACTTCCCATCTCTCCCTCTGAAGGATGTATGGTGGTGTATAAAAGTGAAGACAACAGACTATAGGACAATGCATGATTGATGCATTAAAGCACAGAGGATTGATCTGGAATACAAGTTGGTTCTTCCGCTGTTACATTATAAAATAGAGCATTACTGTAGGTGTGAGGTTCATGAGAATCTGTAGCTAAAGGAAAACGACCAGTGAGCCACTGTGCTGTTTTATTGCTGTAATATGGTACTGTGCACAAAAGGCATGTCTTTTTGTTTTCACAGAACATTTTTGGTACATATATATACTCTGCAGGTTTTGTTCTGTGCAGTGTTTTTTTTTTATGTTACTCTGTCTGTGGTTTACAATATTGTGGGTGATCGATGGGTGAAAAAAACTGTGAATGGAATTGCTCTGTTTCTGTAAATATTTAATAGAATGTGAAACAGTGTGCTCTTGAAATCAGCACCTGAAAAGTGTTAACTTTGATACACAATAGAGCTCAGTTCTTTTTTTATATATAAAATAATGGTCTAATGTAGTACAATCAATATTATTGAAAATACATAGGACAACACACGTCCATCATAATTGTGACAAAGTATCAAAACATTTTAAACAACCTGTCATACAAATTTGTCATTTTGATCATGATTCATTGGGCAACCTCTACAAAAAAAACAAAAAAACTTTATTTTGACACATGAATTAAAAGTTTTTGGGCACGTTACAGCTTTTCACAGCTTATCTAGAGTGTTTTGCTATATGTATGAACTCTTTTGGGAAATGCTTCAAAGATTTTCCCAAAGCAGCTGAGAAAAACTATAATTTCTGTTACACAAAATTAGTCATAATCATATAGTTTATGACAAATGGCATACAAGAAATAACCTCATACCCCAAGATCACAAGCATCACATTTAGTACATATGGCAATGTTATATATTGCATGATTATGTTCATCTGGTAGCACCTTGTATACAGTAGCTAGCCTCTGCTAATGCTCAAACTTACACTCTTTTATTATTGAACTATTCAGGTTTTGCAGAACTGTGCTAGACATCTCAAGACTCTTAGAAACTGACTGAACAAAGACTTTGGCCTGTTGGAAGGCAGAGGCGGGCAACATACATCCCCTGGCTTTTTGGCACTCAGTCAAAGTCCAATTGAGGAGAGAACAGGACAGAAGAGAGCCAGGCCAGGAGAGTGAAAAGAAAAGAAGGCTCCTCTGGCCCCATCTCTTAAACAGGAGAAGCCCAGAGGAGTGATGCTGGCAGTGTGGGAAAATGTGCTTCTCTTGGACGCACGCGCAGAAGTGCACGAGTATGTGCACAAACGGACACACACTCGCAACTTCATTCACAACACAAAAATGGGTGTGCACATACTACAAACAGAGACAAAATGTACCATTCACAAATACCGGCCTAAAAACCCACTCATATACACATACTCCAATTGCTATACACGCCACTCACATTGCTGTAATACTGCAACAGCACTTTCATGAATAGATATTCCTTTGTGTGTATGTGTGTGTGGTTCTGATGCAGTGAACTCCCTAACCAAACATCAAAGAAGTTCATTTCATTTCTCTGTGGCTGACTGTGACTGTGACTCAATCACTGCGAAACTGAAAGCAGAATCAAAACTTTAGAAATACATGAAATCCTAACCAAGCTTCTGTTTGAACAGCAGCAGCATCCATGAAGCTTAATGAGGCTGACCACTTTAAGCTCTGTTAATCCTAGCGTGGCCCACAAGGAAAGTGTGGGAAAATGTGTCTCCCTCCAAGCCGATCCCGCCTTTAATTTGTAAAATAAAACGATTACACATCCTGAACCTTCTCTCCCTCGTTCTCTCCATCTCTCTGGAGATGAAAAGGACAATATTCAATCTCTCCATGAACTTTTGATGCTCCACATGCTCCTTCCCGCTCACCACGGGTAAACATTTAAGCCACAAATTTACTGGTCAAACTTGCCCCTGCCTTGCCGTAAATCTAACAGGAGGGCTTAAATGTGAGAATAGCCGGCAAACAGGGCCAACAAAAGCAAACAGCTTAGCAGAGTCGGAACTGAATGGTCTGTGGAAAAGAAAGCAGCCCTCTCTTGCAACGAGTGAGCTGTGGTTAATTTTGCATAGCAGAAGGGAGAGAGAGGCAGCAGAGGCGGAGGCTGAGGATATACTCTGCATGCTCCTCATGAACGCTCTCCTTTCCTCCAGTGAATACAGGAATCAATCTTGGACCGGCTGCTAAAGCCCAGCCATGAAGAAGCATTCTCCCCTCTTACTTCACAGCCAAACAAAAGACACTTCATGGAGATATAGGCATCGCCCCCTAGTTGTTTTTTCCCCAGTCATGTAGAATGTGAACCCATTAATTTTTCCTCACACACCTCTCCTCTTTTCTCTTGACTCTCTTTCTTCCCTCTCTATTTCTCACTTTATCTCTCTACTCATTCTGGCTCACTGAATCTATGAGAAGGTTTTCAAGGGCTGCTGAGCACCCATAGCCAAGTCCTTACTGTCCTCCCCATGACTGCCAGAGAAAACTCAAGGAAAGTGCGATTGGAGGAAAGGTAGAAGTAGGTGGTGTAGACACCTCTTTGTCTTGCATTTAAAGGAGAGAATTCATTTGGCTTCCTGTGGGAGAGTTTTCTCTTAGGACAAGAAGGGAAAATGTTTTATCTTGTGGTTGTTTAGTGGGCCAGTTTGAAATTAAAGCTGTTCCAAATAACAAACACTAGAAGTAACATAAAAGCAGAGTAGCATGCACACACATTCCTCCAGTATCACTGTAAAACCTTCACATTTACAGTTTAAAATAATGAAACACTCTATCAAATACAAACAGCATAGTTCAACATTCACACACTAACGCATTAAGGCACACAAAGAACACTAAATATGTATTACTTGGTCTTACCTTGCCAGTTGACTTGGGTCCCTTCCAGATGCAGAAGTAGCAGATGAACCAGGCCAGGGCCAGACACATGGCCAGTTCCCAGCGCATCCCTCCCATGTGCTCAATACCATCTGATATCTTGAGTACTCTGCGTCTGATTTGACCAAGAGAACACACAATTGCAGACTTTAAATTTGATTTAGTTCAAATTCTTGGGTGATATAAGCAGGAGCCTAAAAACTTTGCAGAAAAGATGAAGTAGTATCGGACACAAAAGCAAAGCCTCTGCAACCTCCCTGAGATTGGTCTTTACACAGTCACCTGCTGCCTTTAAAACCAAGCAAGCAAAAAGTTGCCCAATATGAACGTAAATGTGATTTGTGCTACTGCTCAGACAAAATTCCTGCGAATTTCAGCTAATGCATCTCCAAACTCAAATACATGTAAAGTCCCTACCCCTTAACCTCACTGTTATGCTCAGTTTCAGATTGCTTAGGTTAATTTTGAATATTTGCGATAATGAAATTGATTTTTCTCTGCTTCATCTACATTTCAGTTAAAAAAAAAACGTAATTAAATAAACTTATTTCTGAAAGAAAATAAAGAAGAGGAAAATAAATGATGTATTTTGATTTACACTGATTTTCATCCTTAAAGACCTTCATAATTTTTTCAGTCCTCTGCTGGGTAATTACCCACACACCCACGAAGAGTCTATCCTATCACACTCTCTTAAATATGTCTCTCCTGACATTAGTCTACTTTTGACCAGCAGTATAGGGTACAGGATGCCGGTGACAGGATGGTGATGAATCAGGGAATTCATCAAATCAAATCACTTTTGTTTTTGTGTACAACAGTACAATCTTGACAATGTTAGGACAACACTGCAACTACTACCTTACAAATTCCTGTCCTCTCTTTGTGAATATTACAGGGTTTGTGTGGGACATGAGGTAAAATAACCCTATTCTGCAATATTTCCTTTGCCTGCCATTGCAAGGAGACTTCTCACAATGTTGGTTCAAATCTGCACAGACCACACTGACCTCCTGTTTGGCTAAGTCCTTGGATCAACCAGGCCATCTTCCTACTGAGTCACATAAGAATGACTAAATAAGTAGGACACCTTTGTTAGTGAGAAATCACTTTGATAGATGGTCCTCTAATGGATGTGTTGGCAAACTTGCATGACAAAAGCAGTAGAAAAGCTGTTTGGAGGAAATACATCATATCAGCAAAGTGGATGGTACTGTGTTTGCCTAACAGCCAGGGAGGTGTCCAGTGTGCTCCAGCAGCCCTGAAGAACAAGTTAAAACTAGTCATGAAGAGACTTGAAAGCTTTCTGCTTAACTGTCAGTATAATGACAATCTTGGTAACACCACCACCTTCAACAACTAGATACCAGCACTACTAGTCTGCCGTCAACTCTCTAACCCTTGTGGGTACTCAGTTGGGCACCACAGGTAAATGTAAGCAGATTCTAACTGGTAAATTCTATATAGAGGTCAATATTTTCTTGTGGACCACTGGTTACAGTGCATATCTTATGGCCTGATAATGTTTCCATTACTACTTACTGTGATATGCTAAAAGGTGTGGGTTCAAGATACAGGGCATGTTATCAGCAATAATGACATCAGTGGTAGGGAATCAACAGTGTGTTTCCTGTTTGTTAAAACATAGCCAGGCAACAGCATTGATAAAGGATGAGAAGGGGGAGTCGAACCCACAGAACTACATGGTGCTGCCAAATCTTTGCCACCGAGTTCAACCCCGGGGCTCCTGACCAGCCATTGATCATGGTGACATGTTCTTGGTGGCTGGCCACAGGCTAGGTCCAACACAGCCCCACTGTCCCTCCCTGGTCAGCCGAAAGGGCAAGATGTGGACACTAATATGTGTAAATACACTTGTGTGGGGTCTCAGATGTACATAAATTGGTTGTTTAAATTGGCCAAGCATATTTCCAAAGTGTGACTCATGCTAACTGCGCTTTTGTTAGTGTGATACTCTCAGTATTTTTCAAGGTTAAATGATAATATCTAGTAGCTTTTAAAGGTTCAGTATGGTTCAAACCAGAGCTAAGCAAAGGTATCCATTACCTGGCCACATAAATACTGCACCTGTATGCAATTTTTTTTCTATTCAAAATTGTTTCCAAATGCTCAAAATACGTGTCTGTTTGGGAGTCCTTTCAAACTCTCCTTCTGTGATATCAGCTTTGCATTTTAAAGTAAAGGGATCAATAATAGCATTGTTTTTTGTTTGTTTTTTGTTTCATCCATACAGATAACAAAATACAGCTTGTTACAGCCCTGAGGTTTGTTTATGCTGTACATACAGTACGAAGCAGTCCGTCTTGGCATACACTGAACAAAGCCTGGTCAGATTCTATTTTTGCCAACAACATGGTGGTTGGCTTTTTGGCCATGTCTTTCTCCTGGGTTAGGTTTATGTTCCTGGCTCAAATCCGACATTTTCACGACAGCTATGTTTATCATCTCACTTAATTTGACCCTGACCGCAATAAAAATGTAACAGTTTTGATTAAATATGCAGTTTTAAAAATATTCTTAAGTAGTTTGCCAGTTTGATTTGACCCAGCAGTGTAAACACAGCTACTGGCATTGAGACAGGAAGTGTGGTCAGCACTACACACTGACAAGTCCTGATCTGGTGCCACACACATGGCTCTAGCTGGGAGACAGCTGGCCTACCAGGGCCTGCTGACACACAAATATGAAAAGGGCTGACTAATTTTTGGGGGTAAGGTTAGTGGGGGCAGTGAAAGAGTCTGGAGCTGTCAGTAGCTCAGCATTTCAAGCATATGGCAACATTAAGAATGGACGGGAAGAGTGTTGAAGATTGTCTGAACTGACAAAGAATGGTGTTAGAAGGCAAATGGTGATTCCATTAAAATAATGTGGCTTTGCACATTGCAAGCAGATGTGAAAATATAGAAATAAAAGTGTACTCACTCCCAGAACTCAATGACTGGAGAAGATGCATTAGGGTTTGTGATGTTGGTGGCATTTTCTCCATAATAGTCAACACAGTATTCTGTAAATACACAATATGTTTTTTTATGTTGCAACCACCAAGCAGGCATACATGTAGATTTAGATTTGAGCATCAAAGATAGAAGGTATTTTCGGTTTTCTTTTCTCTACATGGGTGCACAGGCTTATTTGTTTTTCTAAAAAGAATTTTGTCCAATGTTGTTTCCTCCTACCTGTATTCCAGTAGTGCCCACAGCCAGCCCACGGCAGCTCAGTGGTGAAGCAGTTGAAGAGGTAGAAAATGGCCCAGGCGAGGATCACTATATAGTATATGTTTAGATGAGCTTCAATCACCTGTGTTGCATAGCCAATGCCTGAAAAGGAAAAGTGAAGCTGATAAAAGAAGGAAAATGGAAAAACTGCAGGAAATAGCAAGATTTTTTTAAATTATTGCAACCTTCACTGCTCCAGTGGTTATAGGGCACCCATAAAACAGTTAAAATGTATCGGCCAAACTAATTTTTCTTTTACCTGTTGTTTTCTCTTCAGTTGTTAAAACCATGAGCATACCTGAAGAAACATATCAAGTCAGTGTTTTCTCACCCTCAAACAGTGGGCAGACTTTCCTCCAGCAGGTGATGCCTCCCTCACTGGTAAACTGACCCAAAGCAGTCTCCAGGAAAAATACAGGGATACCGCAGCACACGAAGAAGATGACATATGGAACAAAGAATGCACCTTGTAGACAAATAAAAACACATACAGTACATCAGCACGTGATCTATACAAGAGTAACAAGTCTGGAAGCAAAACAGATCAAAATTCCTGCTTCAAATGTATCTATGCAAAAAAAGTAAATGGCAAAACAAACAAATTCATTTGAAAGCACTTGTTACGATGCCACACTCACACTGCAGGATGACATTTTCAGATTGTGAGGCAGAGCCATGCTGTGCAGTCTAATGGTACCTAATGAGGTAACCTGCCTCTGTTATTGACATTATTCTGCATAATAGATGATACAATAAATCACTCAAACTTCTTGACTGTTTAATTTTCATAAAGTGAAAGTTCTAACTTCTGCTTTAATGCAACAAAATAAATAAAATTAAAAAAAAAAAAACACTTGTAGATCTTTTATGCAGAAATGGATTATATAAATTCAAAAAACATAGTCTTAATCTAATCAGTGATAATATAGTTGTTGGGGGTTTTTTTTCAGTCTGCCTTCATGTAAGGCAGTTGGTTTTATGTCTATCAATTTTCCAATATGAAAATCTCTATATCACTTTTTTTCCCCAGTACCCTAAATAAAGGAAATTTTCTTGCCTCCTCCATTCTTGTAGCAGAGGTAAGGAAACCTCCAGACGTTGCCCAACCCAATGATTTCTCCAGCCACAGACAGGACGAATTCAATCTTGTTGTTCCAGTGGCCCCTCTCATTATATCCCCCGCTGTCTAGGCTGGAGCTTGACCCTTCCGGGTCTCTGCCATCCTCTGGTTTTCCGTTTATAACAGGCCCGCTCTTCTCAGCTGTCATGACGCTCCAGCAGCCTGCTGAGACAGAAAAAAACACAAGCAGAAAAAAATGAAAAAAGCGAAAAGACAAGAAAAGAAAGGTGACAACATAACCATGACTTTAAATGAATTCAGCTCTCTTTTTCTGGATCTTTAATGGGACATCTGAATGACTGTCCAGTTCATGGAAAACCACGCCCATCTCTTAGTACAGACTTAAATACCCGAAGGTTCAGATCAAGTGGAAGCAGTCCAATTAATGTTTACTGATTATACCGCTCAAATGGACTTTGATCAGCTACAAATCTCAAAAGACAACAACAAAAAAAGTATCACTGGAGGTTCAGGTGTGTTACCTCATACGCTTTGCGATTAAATGAAAGAAAATAAAATTAAATAGAATTATATACTAGATATTAATACTGTTAAAGCTATCGTTCTCTTCCGCTTGATCACTGTAATACAGCAAAGAAAAACTAACGTATGTAAATGTCTATTATCACAACGAAGTTACTGGATTTAAGTTAGCAGCACAGCAAGTTAAAAAAAAAAAAAATATATATATTTATATATATATATATATATATATATTTATATATATACAGACACACACATACACACACACACACACACACACACACACACACACCATA